>JAHWFP010094726.1:0-16719 GCA_023313725.1 Lithobius niger | reverse complement strand
CTTCTTGATTTAAATCTTGTGCTACTTGATTTAATACATGTTACTATATGTGACAGTTACTGCCTACACGTCCATATACCTGAAACAATGTATACAATTCTATCTACACTTACAGTTGGAAAAATAACCTTATGAAATACAACGAAAATCAATGACGAAACTGACAAACTTCAAAACTTTGCAAACACTCAGAACTTCTGACATTTTAAAATATTCTTACTCTGGTGAAAGTGTAATTTTAAGACCGATAAGAGTACGCTTCGTCTAATCAACAGTTTTTCCAATCAATGTAGCAAACTACTATCCGGTGAACAGCTGCAGTGTTCTTTTATTAACTGAATTACTAATATTGTTTTTTATTCGTATATGGCTTGTTTTGCTTGATTTTTTGGTTTATTCATGAGTATCATCCATAAGCGTAAGCGCATAATCGATAGGTATCTTCTTGCTATATGGGTAATTGAAGTTAATGTAACATCAGCTTATATATTTAAAGAGCTTAAAGCTTTCCTTCGAGGAATACATTATTAACTAGCTGTTTCCGGCAAAACATACGACTGTCTAGGGCATCCTACGCCATTTCGCATCCAGGGCATTTTGGATCCTAGCATCCCTCCACAGCAGTCAGACAGCTTGCAGTGCTTGGCAGAATTTACGCGGTTTAGCTGGCTCCCATGAAAGTACGCATGCCCGGGCATTATGCATGCCCGGGCATTACGTATCCAGGGCATTACGTATCCAGGACATTTTGTATCTCAGAGCATACCAGGACAACACTGTCTAAATTAACAGGTAGCTTTTTGGTACAATCGTACTTTGTTGTAATTTACGCACTTTATTTTGGATGGCTTGCAAAATGGCTAGCAAAATGGCATTATGCTCGGTTCCTGATTCTTAACTTTAACTTGTCATAGATCGTGTTTAAACGAGTTGTGGCCGTTTTCCGTGCGTCAATGAAAATGGCTTCCAATGATTTGATTCCTTTTATATACCTTGTTCCACATTATGCTTTCAGAAAACTGACTGTATGACGCGACGTTTTCTTCCACTACGAGTGCAAAAAATCCGTAAACATCCCATTCGTAAACTCTAACAGTAACTTTGTTGAGTGTACAAATGTGATATCCACATGTTTTTGCACTCTAATTGCAAGAAAACGAGTCGTCATCCAGTCAGTTTTCTGAAAACATAATGTGGAACAAACTATACTACCAGTGCTTTTTGTAGAGAAGTATTGAAAAGCAATTTTGTTAGGTTAGATCAGTTTCCTTGCCCGAATTTCAACACTCAGGGTCAATAGTTTTACTGCGGAACAGTTTTTTAACGCAGTGAGACGCCATTACTGCAACTGCTTTTACTCAAATGGATCATTAACTTGGCGCCGATAAAAATGATTTCCTTTAATTCATACAATTTCTAAACACAGACAGATTGCAGAGCCTCTAGGTTCCCACGAAATGATCTATCCTAGAGCATTACGTATCCAGAATATTTTGTATCCCAGGGCATCCCCTACGGATATGTCTAAAATTAAAGTTTGTTTAAGGTTTGGTATAATGACTAGTTTCAGTTCTTGGTAAACGTGATTCACGCCGGGATTCCTTACCTCAATGTTTTGGTTCTGACTCATCCCTTTCGGGCAATCGGCTACCAAAACACAGAGGGTGCCAATGACGTCACTTCCTCCTTCTCTTCCACATCTGCTTCTTCCACTTCCTCCTCTTCTACTTCCGTCCTACCGCTTTTATAATGCAGATTAAAGCAAGAATTTATAGCGCTATTTATAAATGTAAAAGCAATATCTATAAATTCTTGATTGCAGATAAACTAAACTAAACTTTCCTCCTCCTCCTCTCCGCTACGGCGATTATTATTTTTTTTAAATATGGCATCCACTGCCACTGGACATGCATTGGAGTGGCAGAACATAACTTCGTCGTTAGGGTTCATCAATTTTTGTATTCTTAATTTCCCTGACATTTCCAGTTTTTCCAGGTACATCCAAAGGCAGTTTCCAGGTGTTTACAAGATGTTTAGTTACGGAAACAGGTAGTAAGTGAGCTAATATTTTTATTAATATTTGTACCAAAATAATCCAACATCCCAGAAAATTGCTGCTTGGAGACTAGTCTAGACGGGACTAAACGCATTTTCATCACAGATGTTGGTACTAGCCTAAGATTTGGTTTTTGGGAGTTATCTACAATACTTGAACATGATATTAAAGCACAAATTAAAATATTTGCTACTAGAGCCTAGGATTTTGTTTCTGATCTGCTAATTCAGTGAAACTTACTAATCAGACACAAGGGGATTTTTTTTACCAAATTGCCCTGTCTTGTCCCTGATTTTTTCAAAATATTTCTTGTTTTCCCTGAGATTTTGGCTCTATTTTTATTTTCCCTGAGAATTTCTGTTTCGCCAGGTTTTGTCTGAACCCTGGTATGCCAGGAAAGAAACACACAGATTCGTAAACAACGCGAATCCTTTTTCAACACTAAAACAAGAATAAAACTAGTAATCATATACCCAATCAAGGAGGAGTGGCAGTTAGTTTTAAAGGCTTGTAATTCGAAATGCTAGTGCGCTACTTTTTTTCAGGTAGGCTTGGGATTATCATGTACTGGATGTGGTGCACCTTGCAGAAAGTGTGATTTGTGTTTCAACCTTGTTTTTAACTAGACAGCATTTATTTCGGGTACTTTTACTTCGTGCGAAGTATCTGTTTATAGTGCGCCTTTATTCATACTCAGTTATTATTATCTCGTTTTAGTATTGAGAAAATTTATAATCAAGTGAAAGTTTTATTTTGCTCATTGCAGGTCATTGCCATTGAGGGTTTGGTGCATTTGGGAAGAATACTGGTCACCTATTCGCCCTAATCTACAGTTAGAACCTCATCTGCTAGCAGTAACGCTCGTATGTTAAAAACCAGTCAACAGGTCACCAGGTTTCAGCTAATTTTTAAACCACGACAAACGGTAATCAAACGGGATACGGCGGTACGAAGAATTAGTTAGTCCTAGAGCGGAGCACCTTGCAGACACACTCTGACACGTAGCGGAACATCTCTATCGCCCATCACCGACCATGTGCATTGCCGTTTGCAGCGAATAAGGTTTTCTAGCATGCGAAAAAAAAGGGGCGCAAGAAAAATCGCCTGAAACCAAATGTAAATCACGACAGAAGCGAGGAAAACGGATAAGGAGAAAAAAAAGCGGGAAGAACTCCTAGGTCGAAATGTCAATCAAGGACAGAATTCGACTCGGAAAATGGTTGATTTTTCGTTAAAAAAAAAATAAAAGGGAGTGACCTGGTCGAAAAGAAGAGAGAATTTAGGTGCATATGGGGCACCAACTTAGAAACACTAAAAAAAATAAACTTTTATTCACGCACGTGCCCCAATAACACCGTAAACTAACAGAACCTCCCAAAACTACAATCAGAACTCAGCAAACTCATCAGACCATTCCAAAAATCTGTTCAGTGGAGGTGACGTCACAAATTAGACGCAGCTGATGGATTTTTGTATTTACCAGTATCAAGAGCCAGTTGAGTGATGCATTTGTGGAGGGGCGTACACGTCAGCATGGTGACATCAATTTGCCAAGCCAATCACAACACTGCGTTACGATCGACCCACCATTCCCTCCCCCCCCCCCCCCAAAAAAAAAAAAATATCCTTCCAAAATGTCACACGCATGACGTCAAGGCTTGGGTAATCAGTTTCCAAACAGTCGCAAGTTGCGTTGGATTGGATTTGCAGTTTTGGATGCTGTAAGACGAAAGGACCGCTGAGTTTATAATTAAAGTTAATTAAAGTTAAGAGGAAGGCAGTGTACCTACTTTGGTATCGTAGATCTTGCGGAACGCTGAAGTAGCAAATAAAGAAGAAATCACAAGGTAAAGGGTAAACGAAGCAAGCAGTCTGCATTAAAGACTGGCCTTGTGAGGATACACAATACACTAGTCTTGAGAAAGAAAGAAAAGACAACTGCCCCGACTGGGACTCAAACCCTGAAGTAGCTGAAATAGATTCGCTACGGCATACCGGTCAGGACATTCAGACATCACACTTCCAAAATCCAAGTCATTTTAATGTCAGTGAGCTGTTTCTCAAACTTACGACCGAATAGCTGGGCTCTCTCAACACAGCTTGTCAACTTTGTTCCTAAACGTGCAATTAATTTTCTGGCGTGAACACATGAAGCATCGGACTCATCAGCTTTATGAGGCGGTTTTTCCGCTGAGTCCGCCAACTAAACGTGGCGGATCTGCAGTTTTTCTTTGCTAGGATGAATTTTGTACACATGGTGAAGAAATGATGGAGATTGTCGTCACACAGTACTTAGTAACGCCCTTGACAACTCAGTGCTAACTTTAAAATGTTAGTAAAGTCCTTGGCAATGCAGTGCTAACTTAAAACTGCTTAGTAGCGCCCTTGACAACGCACGCATGATGGTGAACTTAAGCTCATGTACACAGTGAAGCACTGATTCAATTCCAAAGGACTGAAGCGTGACGTCGGTTTTGATGAAAGCAGCGTAATCCGATTAGATCGGCCGCTGATCTGTCGGAGTAGTTTAGAAACTCCTCAGTTTCGGATCTTGTGACGTCATATCAATGCCAATGTGAACTATTGGCATCATCTTTCAAACTGCGATTCTAAAGGGTTTTCTTATACGAGTCCTTCACTGAAGCTCAGTGAAGGACTGAATAGTAATGAAAACACGAACTCGTGACGTCTCATCTTTGAAACTGATTCTGAAGGGCTTTCCTACGAGCCCTTCACTCTAGCGCAGTGAAGGACTGAACTGCATTGAAAATGTGAACTAGTGAACATCTCATCTTTGAAACTGCGATTCTGAATGGTTTTCTTACGAGTCCTTCACTGAAGCTAAGTGAAGGACTGAATAGCATCGAAAATGCAAACTAGTGATGTCTCATCTTCGAAATTGTGGATCTTAAGGGTTTTCCTATGATTCCTTCCCTGAAGCTCAGTGAAGGACTGAATAGCAAAGAGCAATGTGAACTAGTGACGTCTCAGTTTAGAAAATGCATTTCTGAAGAGTTTTCTTACGAGACTTTCATTGAAGCTCAGTGAAGGACTGAATAGCAATGAAAACACGAACTAGTGACGTCTCATCTTTGAAACTGATTCTGAAGGGTTTTCTTACGAGCCCTTCACTCTAGCGCACTGAAGGACTGAACTGTATCGAAAATGTGAACCACGTCTCAGTTTTGAAATTGCGATTCTGAAGGTTTTTTTTTTATGAGTCCTTCACTGAAGCTAAGTGAAGGACTGAATAGCAATGAAAATACGAACTGGTGATGTCTCTTTTTTGAAACTGATTCTGAAGGGTTTTCTTATGAGTCCTTCACTGAAGCTAAGTGAAGGACTGAATAGCCATGAAAATACGAAGTAATGATGTCTCTTCTTTGAAATTGATTCTGAAGGGTTTTCTTATAAGTCCTTCACTGAAGCTAAGTGAAGGACTGAATAGAAATGAAAATACGATCTGGTGATGTCTCTTCTTTGAAACTGATTCTGAAGGATTTTTTTATGTGAAGTTAAGTGAAGGACTGAATAGCATGGAAAATGTGAACTAGTAGCATCTCATCTTTGAAATTACGGCTTCCACCATATTTACATGCTGATGTATACAAAAGGTTTTTCAATAATGCAGGTTGCTTAAAATATATCTTTTGTACTGACTTCTGTTTTCCTCGAATAAAAGTATGTACTAATAATTACAGAACTAGCAACGCTCCTAAAATGTGGTGGCCCCCCCCCCCAATTCTGGTACATGGATAAAGCGCCGTTATTAATTTATTCTGTCCGTGATGCATAGATGGGGACGAAGACAGATCCATGAGTCACCAACGCGAATGACATTGCAACTTGTTTGGTTCACTCAACTTGACTTTCTCCTCCAACGCAGGGCCTTTCACGTAATTCCTTGAGTCCGGATGTGACGTCATGTTATGAAAAGATCGCAGTTTTGTTGACGTTTGGCCCAACCGTCTTCGGAAGGTTATTTTTATCAGAAATCGTCTTTGGTTTGAACGCAGAACGGATGGAAGATAAGCTTTCAACATTATAGCGATGGAGAAGAGTTGTGTACTCAAGAGACGAAGGATCTCAATTTTTGGTGACGTGGGACGCAAAACTGTGTCCGAGATTCTGAACTTGGGCTATCGTGTTCCTGCCTATCGAGGAGTTCGACAAAGACAAAAAACTGTACGAAATTTCTAAATCTTTAAATCTTCCAACGGATTTAGGGAGATTGACGGATTTGCTGGGATTTAAGGATTTAGATAAAGTTTTGCAGATATGCACAGATTTGCAGATTTCCGTGAAGATTTGCTGGAATTTAAAGATTTACAGATTTGTAGATTTGCTGGTATTTTAAAGATTTACTAAAGATTTAAGTCAGATTTAATGATTTAAACGAAGATTTTGAAGATTTACACGTTTTTTGCATATAGATATATATACCTAAAGTTTTGCAGATTTACGTGATTTGCAAGATTTGCACTAGATTACAAGATTTGTACAAGATTTACAAGATCTGAATAATTTACACAGGATTTAGACGATTTACAGATTTACAAGATTTGCAACGAATTTATAAATCTAAATCTTGGGTGTACGAGATTTCTAGCTCTGTCGAACGCCTCGCTGCGTATCCAAATTCCAATAAAATTTATACGAACACATTACCCGACTCATTCCGAATTTTCCAATCGACTCTATGGCCAATTTTGAATTTAAATTCGTAGATAATAACACGGGTTACGGCAAGCTTGACTATCAAATAACCAACATAGCAACCTGTTAATATGACATATTGATGGATCCTAGTAACAAACTCTGTACAACGGAATAGAATAGAAAATGAATTTCAGTAAAAACACAAGCGGGGAAAACTCTCATGGCTTTTACGAACTGTACAATGAAATAAATATGAAACTAGGAGAAGAGAACCCGTAGGACATCATCACTGTCTACACTGTTACACTGTCCACAAAACCCGTATTGCATTGGAGACCGCAAATCTTAAAGAATTTTAGTTTGAAAGCATCAAATTTAAAGTCCAGTTGAGAATTAAAGCTGGCAGAAATTTGAGCGCGTATTAAATCCATCTTAACGAAGCAAGCAGTCTGCATTAAAGACTGGCCTTGTGAGGATACGCAATATTTACATCCATCTTGATAATTTACTAACGAAGCGGCAGATTTTCGTGCTTCGGAAACTACTCGTGACCAAATCGATAAGCAGCTCACACCACCTGACCATCATGTCCGATTTAAAATTTTATTTGCTGAGGACCAGTCTTTTTTTTTTATCGCCTGGGCAGACCTGAGGAAATTGGGGGGTCATGAAGTTTTTGGACCCTCTCGAGGGGGGGGGGGGGTCAAAAATTCACAAACCAACTGGAAGAAAAAAAATCATTTTTGGACCTCAAAAGTCATGGCACTTCCAGCAGGCAATACTTCTAAAAACGCCTCAGCATCTGGGGGAAAGCCCTACCAGACCTCCTCTCCCCCCCATGATGTGAGTGTTACAAGGTTCTGAAGCAATTAGTACCATTTCTCATTTGGCAACTTTAATCTTATACAAAACTTTGTAGAAAAGCCTAGGCACCTGGTTTCTTGGCTTCTTCTGTCTTTCAGGTGCTGATTATGCTACGGATGTGGCCATACAAGCAAACAGTGTATGTATTCATGATACTTATTGTGTTAATCTCGACAAGAGAAGATGGATGTAAGGAACATTTATACAACATTTTACAGAACATTTTTAATCCAATATGTCTTTTCGTTAACAACGGGACACGTTTCCTTACAACTAACGGTAACTGTTGGTGTGGAGAGCTATACTTACTTAATTTCGCTACAACAATAATCTTGGCTACAGGAATCATCTGCAGACAGTCTCAATGGGTATACGAAAAGCGCAATTTTTTTTTTTGGGGGGGGGGGGTAGGGGTCACATAATTTTTGTTCCTTGAGTGGGGGGAGGGTCAAGATTTTTTTCAGGGTCTCAAAAGGGGGAGTCATCGAAAATTTGGTGGTCACATTTTCATTCCCTCTGGCACCCTCTGGCTATAAATAATGACCAGTCCCTTAAAGCCAACTCTGGGTGTAATGCTATCAATGTACAAAATCTGGTTTAAATTGATGCAGTGGTTATTTCGTGATGCGGATACAATGGTGGAGTGGATTCATAAATAGCGCTCCGCTCGGCCTTCGGCCTCGCTTCGCTCCAAAAAATTATTGAAATGCAAATGAATAAAAAAAAAGTGTAGAAAACATACATTCATAGTAAACAACAGGAAAAACTACACCAGAGAATGAAACGACCAACACGCGTAAAGATCATAAGAGCATACTTCTTGAAGATCATAAAGCTTGTAGTACACTACTCCGTTCCGTTCCGACGATTGACGGCAACAGATGGTCCAGCGCTGCCCGCATATTGCTTCCGTCACTAATACGGAATAATTCGTCTCGGGCTGGGGGCTGGCCGCGGCCAGATGCGGGCCGCGGCCAGCCCTCTTTAGCAGATTCAGGAGGGCCAGCGCTACTTGATTTCAGACAGTTTAATTACAAGCAGCCGTTGTCGGCCTCCTTGTTTTGGCAACAACCGGTGGCTGGAAATTTTCAACTACAATGAAGCTTTGTTAGCATTTCCAGCAGCGCGGCACGGGACGCGTTCGGGGTTCAGACGGAATAATTAAAGCGTGCCGAGCAGCGGCAGCCCGTGGCCGGTTGTTGCGTAGCGGACGTCGTGGCTCGCTTGCGCGCGGCATGGGACGGCATGGCACGCAAACATTATTCCATGTGGAATCCGCGGGCGCGGCATGGCATAGCATGGCACGCAATCATTATTCCGTGTGAAATCCGCGGGCGCGGCATGGCATAGCATGGCACGCAATCATTATTCCGTGTGAAATCCGCGGGCGCCGCATGGCATAGCATGGCACGCAATCATTATTCCATGTGAAATCCGCGGGCGCGGCATGGCATAGCATGGCATGAATCATTATTCCGTGTGAAATCCGCGGGCGCGGCATGGCACGCAAACATTATTCCGTGTGAAATCACTATTAGGGGCGCGTTTACGCAGCAAGACCTTCTCGCTCGCCAAACGCTATTTGCTAGGCAAACGTTATTTATTTACGATGAATTTCTCGTTTCTGTTAAATGAACGCGGTAATGGGCAACACATTAAATGTATCACAAATAACAACACGGATAAAGAACAAAGTGCAACAGTCATTTTAAACATTGGTACAACATTGTTGCCATTTCAAGCTATTTCCGAAATTATGCTATTCTCGCTGAAAAAAACAGCTTCTAGCAGTGATCAAACGACGGCAGTAATAAATAGCTACTCGCAGTGAGAATTCAAAATCCAACATGGCGTCCATTTCGGGGTTGTCGAATCGAAGACAACTCATCGAATACCGGCATTCAGAAATCTGTCCGTCGTCTTGTACGGCAGTTAAAAGTAGTTTTCGATGCTGTCATGTTACACGCTTCGTACGTCGTGTCGCGAGGCACGAGGAGGAGATTTGCGTCCGCGTTGTTGCAATGGTTACTACGTATAGACAACTTGAAAGCCACAGTCTTCGGTAAATGCGAGAAGCAGCCAGCAGATTTAGTATTAACCATGTGAAAGCTAGTAAGCGAGAAAATTGTCGTTGCATAAACGCACCCTAACTCAGTCGGCTACGGGGAGCGTTTAAATTTTATCGCGCCCACAGTGGCAATGCAAATGAAGAAGGACTTGTATACTATAGTGACCGTGAGAAGGTAATAGAACATAAAGTCGTTGTAAATTAGGGATTAAAACTCGGGCATAATGGCATTTAAGTCCAGAAGGCAACTGAAATAGGTTCTCATCTGTATTTAGCAGGGAAAAGGCGTTGTGCACAGACGCATGACGGACGACGACGGCCGTTGACTAACGGCAGGTGCGTACACTTCTGCGATGCGATCAGTTTTTGACTGAAAGGATTCTGCCTCGACAATCCCGCCCGTCAGCCGACGGGTCGTCACGGAACGGGACGGAGCACTATACGCGGCTCCTCTCATTTACTCGTTTTTAACCCAAACAGAAATTTGACGGCCTGCGACGTGTGACGGAACGGAACGGAGGTAGTGCGCTACAAGCTTAACATGTCTGATTAGGACACGTATAGGCCTAAACCTTTTTCCTGAATACTCGAGCATGGTGTCATCTGCAGAGTCAACTGCAATGCACAACGTATGTGTGGCACTAACTCCCTAATGTCTATAGCTCTCCAGCCAACCCCGAAGAATACATTACTAAGATTTTTCTACCGATTTTTCAAGCCCGACCTCGTCCATGATTCAACGATTGCATTACCCGCCCCGAGTTCAGAGTTGCAGCGACAGGCCACTTCCGATGATGAAGCGATGAGAATTCCCCTCCCCCCCTTCCCCGCGGTGTCAGGGATGTTTCCGACGTCGCATCGCTTGCAGATGCCCGAAGCGGTCGACGAAAATATACAAGGATATATGTATCGAATTTTCACATAGAAGAGGTCATGTCGAATGCTGGGAGACATGGGTTGAAATTTTAAATCAATACCGAGCTGTAGGGGATTATTATTATTTTTTTTTTCAAATAAAAAAAAAATAAAAATATCAGTTTTAAGAGCGTCTGGAACAGGAATGAGGAACCGTCTGAAAAAATAAGCCGGGAACAAAATGTTCAATTCTGCCAATCGCACCACAATTTTTCGAGGACTTCGTGATTTTCTGATCACTTCGGGCTCCAGACGAAAACTACCAAGTATTCATCTCACATTATAAACCAAAGTCTCATAGCAGAAATAAAGCAACCGCAACGACGACAATGAAAACGTGCGAGTGTGTCAATTCTTTGGCTTGAAGGTGAAACTGGGACGTTGTCGCCCTGAAAAGAAGTTAACATTGGCACATTGTTGCCTCGACTAACAATTTGCTCTAACAATTATCCTTCTAACTAAACACCGTGGTAATCTCAAGGGCAAGTATCACATGACGTCATGCACACTTCTTTTTCACACGGTACGCATCGCTTAACCCACAGCGAAAGACTGGGAGTGGGGGGGGGGGGGGGCAAGTGGGCTGTTATCATTAAGCATACGATTACGCATTAACTGAACCTAGAAGAGAATTTCTGTATAGCAAAGAGGAGAAAGGGAAGGAAACCAAGAGGAGAGTGAGAGGACGGGATAAAAGGAGGGGAGAGGGGGAGGGAGAGGATTGGTGGAAAGGGGGAGTGTTACACTAACAAAAATCGACTGTTGCAGTGAACGATCAGGCAGCAGCGAGCAAATACTGGGAAACAACCACGGGTCAAACAAATCCCCGGGCGAAGCCGAGTACGATGCTAGTAATTTATAAAGTAAAAGGTGGAAAGTGCAATCAGTGGCTTAACTAGGGGGGGGGGCAAAGGGGCGAAAGGCACCTTCTGTAAGATTTTGAAGGCTTATTCAGCAAATTGGCCAAGTCACTTTTTGCATAGCTGAAAAATTATTTACCACCAGATGGCTGCTTGGTCAAAGACACAACTTTCATCTTAGCTAATTTATACTTCTTTAGTTTCACCCTTAAATCACTAAAATAACCAGGAAACACACAGATAAATACGAAATAGCTCATTAATTGATTTTTGGTAGATGAATTCAATTCAACTCACACTAGTTCTTTTTGTTTTTACGACTGTTCAAAAAGTAAAAGGATTTTAGCAAACAAGTATTTTTTTGCTGGACTGGGATTGCCTTTTTAATTTAAAAAATCGTGCTCAGACGTCGTAGGCCTATACTGACATTCACGAAAATCAGTAAAGATAAATAGTAAGAAATTGATTTGTGTGTATCTTCGCCTGTTGAAAATTAAGGGCTAGACAGAACTAGATAGCGGCACCTGCAGATGCTATAAGCTTGCCATTTGGTGGCAATCCCTCTTTAAGAGTAAGTCGGTTCTAAGTGTAGGATGAGTGCCATAGCAAGCATTTATTACGTAATAATTACAGACATGCAAATCTATTTCCGTAGATGTTTCGACTTTGCCTGAGCGGGGAATCAAGCTACGGTCTTTAAAGGGACATAAATCCTTCCGGTATCGTGCAACCCGTTGAAAACAGCGTTTGTAGCATTTACACAGGTTAGAAGTTAATGTCGCAAAATCATCTGGCACGAACGAAAAAAAAGAAAAAACAAGAAAATGACTGCGTTGGTAACATTTACATACGTTTGAACTAATGTCGCAAAACTGAGTCGCACAGGAAACTGAACATGGATGCATGTACCTTTAAAACCAATGACCGGAAGTTTACCACTTAGCCAGCAAAAGTTTATGACTCTTCCCCCTTTTGGCCATAGTGACACGGCCAAACTAAGCCCATTTGGTTTTCCGTCCTGCGTTTCTTTCATGTTAGGCAAGTGATTGAAGAGGACGACCGGATCACACGTCTGACCCGCAGTGATAGGGGAAGCGACGGATTAAATGTCCACTTAAGATTAATCATGGAAACCTAATCACTCTTCGGTCTCGCATTACGAGACTTCATCTCAGTGCGCCATAGTTTTACACTTTGTAAAAGCTGTTTATTTTAAAGTGAAACTGTGTACGTAAGCAAGTTCCTTTGTTTCCTTTTCATCCATTCAGAAATCAGAACGATAAGCGGCAAACATTAACGCATTGCGTCAGAATTATAATTTTCACAAAGCTTCACGACTTGATTCAAAAATCGCCATGAACTACACTTTCACTATGCGGCAATACATCAAAAGGCATAGTTAAATTACGGAAGTCACGTAATTTGACGATCTTCCGGTCAGGCAGAGGAAACTGTGGTATCACTTTCCGTCGTCTGGACTTATTCCTCCTCTTAATCTCTGCTTGGTGAATCGTCACATCACGTGATTTCCGTAGTTTAACCTGATGCGTTTTCATCCGTTACCGTGTGTTGGAACAAGAACGGCGGCGGTGTTCGAATCAAATCGCGAAACTTTTTGAAAGTTGTTACTTAAATTAGTTGCCTTTGTTGAATAAGTAGTTATGAACCAACGCAACTATACCACGCGCCATGGCTGTTTGCTGTGACGTGCATATCACGTGACTGGGCTAGTCCAATCAGACGGCCAAACAGCCGCTGTTCTCGTTCGTCATTGGTTAACTCATGGTGATGTCACGGCAAACAGCCATTGCGCATGGTTCAGGGCAGCCCTCCGTACATGGCTGGTTTTGTAGAGCATTGTTGTGATTTCCCGTTTGTGACGTCACGGCATATGCCAATTATTGTTGAAGGTCCTTACAAACCGGTTATCAAAATTCAGCACCACAGTTATAAGTCTGTTCCACATTAAGTTTGCAGGAAATTGACTATATGACGCCACGTTTCCTTGCACAACTAGTGTAAAAAACAAGTGGATATCACGCTTGGATACTCTATACAGTTACTGTAAGAGCCTACGAGTGGGATATTTACCTGTTTTTGAAGTCGCAGTGCAAGGAAACATGGCTTCATGCTGTCAATTTCCTGCAAACATAATGTGGAACAGACTATAGCAGTCGCCCAAGCATTCCCGTTTGTGTGAAAATGCTGTGACGTCACTACATCTGCCGATTATTGTTGAAGTTGAAGAAGTTGAAGAAGCAGTCGCCCACAGCACATTCGCCCAAGCCTCCCGGATCCCCACTCGGACTTCAATGGAATAAGGATTATCGAAATCCAACTGCGGCCAAACAAACAAAAACTACGATCGTAGTTATATAGATCATATCAAAAACCAATACTGGTAAAAGGAACCGCCATGTTCCGAATGGTTCGGCCCTTCAAAGCACACACCAAAACATTGGCCAATTTAATCGAATTCGAAGGTTTAAAGAAAACTGCAACATTGCTACTTTCGGTAGCAATGTTCAAGTTTTCATTTAACGTCCAAAGTATTATTCGGTGCGATTAAGTTGGCGAATGTTTTGGTGTGTTGATATCACTCCTTCAAAGGGCCGAACCATTCGGAACTTGGCGGTCCCTTTTACCAGTTTAGGTTTTTTTTTTAATTGTGCATTAGACTCAACTCAACTAGCCTGTAGACGTGTAATAAAGTGGCACGTCAACAATAGCTTGAGTGGTAATTTTTCTAATATTTGAATTTTATATCACTCCTTTGAGAGGCCGAACCATTCTCAACTAAGTCGCCTCTTTATCAGTTTTTGGTTTTGTTTAAAGTTATTTATATATATTTTTTTTATTTAGTTCATGTCACGCCTTTGTGTGGCCGAGCCATTCTCAAGTTGGTGGCCTCTTTACCAGTTTTTGGCTTTATTTGTTTGTTTTTCGTGAATTGGACGCACACATAACTTCTTTGGCAACGTTGTTTAGAATTGTGAAGACACACTAGCGTGTGTCTAGGTACGCACATCAGTATCCACGGTGTTACTAACAATGGTTAAAACGTTAAATTCGATTAACTTAAAATTCGCGTTCAAACAAGCAACACTGATACCACTGGAGTCACAGAGAAGATTTTAATGATAACTTCCCTATCTCTTAAAGGGACACCCGGCCTGCCTTGTAACATTCCGCGTGCCAAATTACAGCTACGCGCAGATCTTCATCCGAGCAATTACAGTGCTAAGGTCGGCTGGGGTGGTAGCTGCGTTCCTCGCATAGTTGCTGTCTCGGTTGGCTTTGTGAATAGTACACGAGACAGAATCAAGTCAACGATTGTGTCGTCACAAACCGGAATGATTCTCGTATTTTAAAATCACAATTTATAATTTTCTAGGCTAGTGTCTTATAATTTTGCTTCGGCGATCTATTGGAATAATTAATTTTAATTTTTACTGCATTAGTCTATTAGATTTTAGATCTCATGGTAATTATTAGAAAATTAGTAGATGTACATACAGAGATGAAACGTCATGATTATTGTATGCGCGCAATGCATCATATAGTTACGGATCGTTTTTAAGTATAGTTAACAATATTCAACAGAAAATCTCCTAGACGCCACATTTTAAAACGTTTTTTTTAGCAAGGGAAAGACTAACGGTAAGTAAATAGTCCTTTGGGGCCGTAATTGATGTGATGGATCGACAAAAATGGCGCTGGGAGGTACATCCCTCGGATATACTCTGTACCGTTGTCATAGAATGGCGGCACCCACAGTTGATCTGCTACGTCAAGTCCCATATTATGGTCTACTGCTTCATATTTCCTGTGAACCTTCGCCAAATGTGTCCGCTGTTGCGTCATACCGAGTCTGTCACATGCAACATTTGCTATCATGGCAGCTTTCCCAAGCATGCACACATGGCCAGAATTTAGTTCAACACTTAGAATACTTCATTCCATGGACTATTATTAACATTCCCTGAGAGGCTGCTTATCTGTGATTTAAAAGTTTTAAATTATTAACTATGGATCCTGAAAGACTAGAATTTGACCCAACATGTCAGTAAGCCAATTCATCACATCTTGGCCAGAACTCTATTCTACTACGCCTCGTCGTCTCTACCCTGTATTCAACAGAAGAAGGTTGGCTCACCCGGGAAAAACAAGGCGGGGGGGCCTCCTTTCTCCAAAGTTTTGTATTGTGTGTGGATATTTACCATTTTGATTTTTGAGGGCGTTTCGTCCCATTACAGGAGACCCCCCCAACCCCCAACCCTGAACTACAGAATGGGTCTCCTGTGGTGAGGGCCTCCCCGGATTCCCGGGTGAGCCAATCCGACACTGGTACCCAGGACATGCAGTGAACAACCATTATTCACTTAGCATTTCTTGGCAATAGTTATCAAAATATCCTAACTTTCCAAGTTGAAGCTGATTTTAGGCTAACACCCCTTGACTACCAGGGCGTATGTCTTATGTAAACTAATCAAACTCCAAAACCCCGTCAAATTGGTAAGCTGACGACCGCAATATCATCAATAAAACCGTTTAATTTTCGATCCGTTAGTTACATTGCGGCTTCTTCACCTTTAGACAGAAACAAAATTAAAATACAATGTAGCAACGATTTCACGTCAAAATACATCATACTTACAATAAAATTGCTAAAAAAAACAGTAGAAACAAGAAACTACCATTATAAGGCACATCCGGCTTGGTTTTTAACAGCCACACGCAGATCTCTATTTGCGCATGTTACTACCGAACCGTTTCAAGGGACTCGTCGTAGGAATAAAAGGCCAATTGAGATAGTAGCTGCTTTCCTCGCAGCGAGGACGGCGGCTATTTTTCCAGTTGGCTTTGGGAATAGTATACGAATCAGCATCAAGTTAAAGATAGTGTCGTCAAACCGGAATGATTTTTCGTATTTTAACATCATACTTTATAATTTTTTTAGGCTAGAATCTTATAATTTTTCACGTCGTGTGGCCTGGTCGTTTTATCATGTTGGCTTGGTCATGGCAGTGCGTGACGATATGTGGATAGGTCTACTGTTATGAGCGTGACAGTCAGAGGGTGCGCTGCACCAATTCTTTAGTTATATTTAAAACATTTTAATTGGGCTCAGGAAGGTGGAATTTCAGAACTAAAATCATTCAGTAAGCCTGAATGGCGCTGGCTATGCTGATTGAACACAAATGACATCAGTCTTACTTACGGCGAAACAATCGCTGATTTTCGTTCACTTCGTTCACTCAATCAGCGCTTCCTTTGATCCGTTCACCATTCCCTCA
>JAHWFP010094725.1:44809-71010 GCA_023313725.1 Lithobius niger | reverse complement strand
AAAAAAAAAGGTTATGATGCTAGATAGTATCAAGGGGTTTTTCGATCAGCGTCCTTTGCGTAACACGATACGGCTCGAAAAACCATGTCTATAGGTAACAGCGGAATTTTTATTTAAATATTTGGCTACAAATTAAAGATGTGAAGAAAATCGCCTGATTTAGTCAAACGCCGATGGCGTATAAAAAGAATTTCGTCACTACTTGTTCTTCATGTCTCATGATTAAGCCAATTACAATTTAAATCTTTTTTTCGTACACAGTATTACATGGGAGCAATAATAAAAAAAAAAAAAAAAAAACAGGCGTGTAATACTTACATTATTGAATTACTTACAGTAATGAATTACACAATGCCAAGGCTACCTCTTAGCAAAATCGTCTGTCTACATATCTTCCCGTCGCATGTTTGAAACACTTTCGCCACCTCACCGTGAGGCAATGAATCGTCAACAATCATCTTGATCCTTTCAAACATAACCCAACGAGCAATGTTTTTTTTTATTTTTGTTTATTATCAAAGCAAAGTTTTGTGCAATTAGAACTTCATTCTGACTTCGTTAGGTTTCGCCTAATAAAAGGCTTTAAAACCCCAGGAGGGCATAGAGAGCCAGCTCCCTAGCCCGTCGCCCGTCGTTAGCTTTCTCGCTGTTTTTAAACAGAGCTAACAAAAATAAGCGTTTATCATGCAGGTTCAGGGTTTGACGTAGAAATCCTAGAACTGTAACTCCTGCAGCCAGGGCCTTCCAGAAAGGCTGACGGGGGTGTATACACCCCAGATATTTTTAGGACACTTTTTCTGAATATGTGTACAAATTTTGACCTTTTCCCAAGCAAACTACAAGCACAGCAAACATCGTAATAATCCTGACCAATACACGAAATGCAAGCCAGTTTGACTTTGTTATATTCCTTTCTTCCCAGCAAGTGGATGTAGGGCAACGAGACGTAGTAATTTGTAAAAATGATGAATTTCTCCGCCATGAAAAATCCTAGCTGCGGCCTTAAACATCGCGAAAGTTACAAAGAGGCACCCGTCGTAGCATCCAGGGATTACAGACACCACGACCATTGTTTTTTTGTATCTTCTCACTCCATTTTCGTTTCTCTTCGTAGCGAAAGATATTACGAAAGGAATTGAATTTCTTAAACAATAACTTCGCACAAAATAATCACGATGGTGTGAACTGTGGACTTGAAAACGCACAAATATAAAATTATCCAGTTGACATAACCTTTTTAAGAAATAACAGTTTGAATTTAGAACGCTACTCAATTTCAAACAACAAAAGCTGTCTATCATCATATATTTAAAACGACATTTCCATGTAAACAATGTTATACAAAAAATTAAATGTGCATTAGAAGAAACTCGTACGAAAGTGGAAATTTTTCTTTCGCAAAATAGTCTTTTGGTTTTGTCATCTTTAGTATTGAGTCACGCAAACAAGACAACCTTAAAGTGGTCAACATGTCGCGCATCTGAAGGTTGATACCTCGTACTTCGAATCTGCTGGTTCGTTATCAATCTTAATCCTGGGCTAATGACCTCTTGCCTGCTATGTTGTCGCCAATATGTGCTAATGTTGGCTGCAAACACGTCACTCACTTTCGTCATTAAATCCTACCAAGACAGACGAGTGAAGAAGCAGAAATGAGCTTGTAAATCCGTGGCAATTGAAGTTTTTCTGATAAGTCTGCTAATTGAGAGTCACATTATAGTAGTTGGATGTGGGTAACCGCCGTGGACTTACTAATGCTAACTCCCTAAAAGGGCTTAAAGCGTTACTGAAATATTTGACTGGCAAAACAGATTATTGGAGGATTCAAACCTTTTCGAGCAATCATAAAAAATACGGTGCTGGAGATTGACAGAATTTTTTTTCGCAGCAGAGAATTCTTTGAGTTACAGGAAAAGTGCAGACATAATTTACCTCCCTGCAAAATAAGCTCGTCGTAGCAGCTTTTGTGTCTTTTACCTCCAAATCCTTTATGGAAAAAAAAACGTGCTTTGTTGTTAACGCGAATGAAGTTAAAGTGACTAACCTCCTTGTGCTGTAATTGCTCCAAGGTGTGACGTCACCCACTAGTATGAAACGTAGTACATGCCCGCTGTACGCAAGGTTGGCTAAGGGCTCGTTTATGCATCGACAGTTTTCTCGCTCACTAGCTTTTACTTGATCAATATGAAATTTGATGGCTGCTTCTCGTCTTTACCGGCTTTGCGGCTTTCGAGTTGTCTATACGTATTAGTAACCATGGAAACGACGCAGACGCAAATCTTCTCCTCGTGCCTCGTGACACGTTGTACGATGCTTGCAACATTTGAGCGTCGATTTATGACAAGAAAACAATTTGTACGGCAGAAGACGACGGACTGTTTTTTGTGTGCCGGCATTCGATGGTTTGTCTTCGATTCGATAGCCACGAAATAGACGCCATGTTGGATTTTGAATTCTCGCTGCGAGAAGCTATTTATTCTACCGACGTTTGATTATTGCTAGATGCTGTACTTTGAGGGACAATAGCAAATTTTGGAAATAGCGTGAAATGACAACAAACTTGTAGCAATGTTGAAAATTACTGTAGCACTTTGTTCTTTATCCGTGTTGTTATTTATAATACAATTTGTTATGTATTACCGCATTCATTTAGTAGCAACGAGAAACTAATCGTAAATAAATAACGGTTGACTAGCAAATAGCTTTCGGCGAGCGAGAAGGCCTTTTTGCATGAACGTGCCCTAAATTAGATGGTGTGGTTCTTGCTTCCCGGCCCCAAGCTTTTATTATACTGGCTGGTGTTGATTTACCTGACCAAGCGAAGGAGTGGTCAAATCATCGAACGCAGTTTTAACGACAAAGCGGGCAAATTCTAACTACTCCTTTCTGGCGCTATGACTTCGGCAAGAAGTGCGTCAAATCTGAAGGGTTGTTGTTTTCTAGTGTTTCATCCTCGGGTCAAGGGGGAAAACGCCCCCCCCCCCCATAACCTCCAAACAAGTTAGGTTTCAATTTGTCTCGCCACTCCACACTTAGCTTTAGTCCACCCTTCGCTATAAATCAATTTAAAATATGGCAGCTTTAAGTTATTCTGTTGTGATCCAAGGATGGAAATCCGGTGCAAAATTAGAACTCCCCCAAGTTATAACGGTACGAACTGACGAGGAAGAGAGAACTCGCTACTACATGCAATGGTCGAATTTTAATTTTCGGCGCTTTATTTTATGTTTGGTCACAAATAAAATCCTAAAACATTAAAACCACTGGACAGACCCACCCCATATCTATTCAAAGATCCGCCTGTTCAAAATGGCGTCGATTTTTCGTCAACCAACATGGCGGGCCTTTAAATGCCTATGGATGGGTCTGCCCATGGTTTTTAACGGTTTAGGATTTTATTTGTGACCAAGACATAAAATATAGCGCCAAAAATTAAAATTCGACCACAGCATTACAGTCGTGAGTTCTCTCTAGCTCGTCAGGTGGTGTCGTTGTAACTTGGGAGAATTCAAATTTTGCGTCAATGTATACTACCTAGGATTACAACAGAATAACTTATAGCTGCTATATTTTAATAGCAGTATAGCAAGGCTAAATATGGAGTGACGAGAAAAATTAAAACCTATGTCGTTTATTTAGAGCAGCTATTCTCAAACTTTCTTAAGTGGCGGACCGGTAAATTTTTTTTTGTGCTGCTGTAGGGACCGGCACCTCGGTGGATAACGTGAACCGGCGATTGGGGGGGGGGGGGGGGAAACAAAATTTTTAAAAAAAAATTTATATACCAAAAGCGGGGTTCCCCCCCCCCCCCCCGCCCATGGTTCGCCATAGCCACCATGGTGCTGATGGTGCTGATTTATAACAGAAATTTGTTCACAATGTATCGCATTTATTTATCAAATCGTTAAGGTTAAAACATGGCAAGCATTTTAATAATAATAATAACATTTGTCGCAATTGCAACAGGTCAGGCAAGGACCTTATAAGAAAGATCACTGACAGCCAGCCGAAAATTAAAAAAAGACAATTACATAAAGTGATAAAGGTATGGGCCGAGAGGGGGGGAGGGGGGTAAGGGATTAGGTATGGGGACACGAATGCCTTACCACCAAGGTTAGACCTGCCAGGGACTCTAAGGCCCCCGATGGCATCGCCAAACGAGTTGGACAAGGGAGATGTAAAAAAAAAAAAAAGGCCCAAATAATAATAGAAAGGCAGATAAAAAAAATGGAGAGGTTAAAAACATCGTTATGTAAAGCAAAGTACGATTATGGTATAATCTAAAACAATGCATCCCCAAAATGGGAATTGTCACAACCATAGAAAAAATAATTTAGAATTATTGCACGTATAGGGCGCAGGAAAAAGCATGTTAGAATGAGCCGCAAAGTGTAGGCCCAAGTAAAAAGTGGAATAAGGTTTTAGGGACTCAGTGGATAGTTCTCCGGGCGGCGAAGAAAGGGACGGAAATTTAAAACCTTAAGCCGCGTTTTGAAAGAAGTGAGAGACTGGGCAGAAACTGTCTTATTATCGAGAGAGTTCCAGACTGGCACAACTCGCAAAGAAATATTAGTTTGTTAACAAAATGTTTTTTTTTTTTTTTTACTTATTTTAAACACGCGCAGCTAATGCGATCGGACAAGTGAGCCTGTTTATTTTTTGATAGCTTGTCAATCCGGGGCTCGATCGAGGATAATGCAACGCGTAGTGGAGAGCAACTATCCGGTTTATTTCTATATATTGTCTTAATGACACTCACGGCTGAGAAGCCAGTCTCGCATAGGTATAGGTCGATGGAAATGGGCGAAGAGTTTTTATGGCATTGTCGAAAAGATCAGGGTATTCTGCTTTCACTTTTATGCAGAAAGACGCAAGTGATAATGCTACGTCAAAAGTTATCTTCACTCTTTCAATGACTATGGCTTGTAACTAGCCTCAGCTTTATAATTTATCGTAATTTCATGCGAGATTACAACAAATTACAAACAAACAAACATTTAATTTGTTTGTTTAAAATTAACCTGTAAAGAAATTTCGGTCGTTTTCGTCACCGTGAATTTCGTTTGTTGGTGGTGTTAATTATTGTGTTATTGTGTTGCTATATTATTCTGTATCGGGGCGTGCAGCCTTTGGCCAGGGCTCCTGTAGAAATAAATTCTAATTCAAATTCATTTTTTCGCTTACTAACCACTGGACTCTCGTTTAGACACCAACACATACAGCCTGGAGCGCACAAATGATAAACTTGCACTAGCGGCAGTATGCTTTTCCTTCCACAAGTATAAAGAAATAAATCGGAAGTTTTATCCTTTTTCTCTAAACCAAAGAAATTAAGTGGGAGAAGACTTTTCTTTCCACAAGTAGAGAAATTAATAAGAAGTTTTACGTTTTTCTACCAAACCAAGTTTGACTTTTTTTTATTATGTGGCTGTGTGGCATGTGCAACAACTCTTTCAGTCTGCATGAGGCACGAAACGTTACTTCGGGGGAAGTGGTCAAATCCACTGTCTATAGGCGATTTTCACTTACTACTTTTTTTTGGGCGTTTTGCTTTGTTTCTGGCAATTACCTAGCGGGGGGGGGGGCCGGCCAACCTACAACCCTAATGTGTGGGCGCCTCGTCTGGACCGGATGAGCAATAACTTTGTAAGGAACGGTACGTTCCTAAGCGTGTCTTCACCGTCACGTGTGGTTGTCTTTTTTCCCTTTTTGCAATATTGTTATGTAGATTATTTTAAGAGAACTCGTTTGTCAATTTTCTTGTCTCTTCAACTTCGATTCCTGACTGAAAACAGACGTGGACCGTTAAAAAACGGTCGCCATGTTCTTGCGAGCTGAATTAGACCTATGCACTGTTCTTCATTACTTCAAGTTAATATGTTTGATCTCTGTGATTGACTTAGTTTGATCATCGAAATGACGATCTATATTTTATTTATTCCATCGTGTGTCACACAAATTCAAAATCGGTTCGATTGTTGAAAGACTGTATAACATGTAAAACATCCAGCGTTATATTGTGAACCAGTGGCGAGAACAAGTATGCTTCAGCCCGTGTGTAAGTTACCATAATGGCCCCCTGCACCCACCTAATAGAAGAAGAATTTTTTTTTCATATGATTCCTACCATAAAACTTTGCATTGCATGACATTTTATTTGCATGATAATTGCTCAAAAGTCCACTCTATACGATCTTTCTGCTCAGCAAACACATCAAACATTGCTGCAATGTCCAAACTTGTAGCTTGACGTTTTACTTGAGCGAGCTTGAGACTGGTCTGTTCTGATCCGCCAGTTCGTGGTGCCGCTAAACGAATAGAGCAGTGACATTTGCCACCATATTGGCACCAGATTGGCACCAGTGTAGGTTTTGGAGGGCATAACTACAAGGTGCACTACATAAAAATGGAGGGAAAAACAACGGAAGAGCAGATTTCTTAGGCTTAAAATAACGTTGTTTTCACCAACAACAAACATCGCGCGTTACACGCTTAAGAAATCATTCGTCACAGCATCGGCTTCAGTATGACGCCCTTCTGTTTCTCTCTGCAGTGCCCCTTGCAGCTAACCCATTAAGGCTCCAGCATAGAGTTATATACAATAATACTACGTCGTGTCGATGCTCTATCATTGGGAGGTTTTTTTATATTTTTTATGTGGCTATTGCGTTAACGGTTTTTTGGTGGGTTTGTGACTTTTTCGTTTCAATTTATCTGCAATTCTGCATGCAGGGCCCTGCCCCTCGTAATCCAGGGGCCGTGTTCAGCTGAACACCCTGATGATCTACCTCTGTTGTGAACCTATAACTGTATCAGGTCCGGGCGTGTGAATACATTTTTAAACCAGTAGGAAGTTCTATTCGACGTTGCTTCGTTTCAATCATGTCTGTATACCTTCCAGATCCAGATGAGAGGCCTCTGTCGGTAACGATGCTGATGTACCGAGATCGGGTTGTATACATACACGGAAGTATGAGAGACTCGTATCACGTGACTATGTCCTAGTTACCCAGTGTTCTCGACAATTATCTAGTCGTGGGGTAGGCCTACATTTTTTTCTACTAACGTCCGTACTTCACCAAAATTAAAAAAATCAGCTAAAAAAAATTAAGAAGAAAACGAGTCTACAAAATATAATGCCTCTCATACAACTGCATCCCCCACCCACCCAAAAAAAAACCTTATCCTCATTTTTTGGTGCTTGTTTTTTTTTACTCGTTTCTCCCTCAGATTTTTTCTCCCAGTTCTGCTTCCTCTCTCCTCTCTGTTTATTGTTACTGTAGATCATTGCTTGTCCTTTTTACTTCCCCTAGTATGGCGATGTGACAGTGACGTATTACTTGTTTGTGTGTCTTTAGTTTATTTTTATTTTTTGGCTTCTCAAAGTGGAGCCAACCTATTTTGCTTTAAAATATTTACGTAAAAATAAGGTGTTTTACCAGTAGGAATAGCATGAGTGCGTCGTTTTATCGATACATTTTCTCAATCACGAGTTGCATTTCGAAGCAGATAAAAATACCTCACGCATGCGCTCGGTTTTTGTTTTTTTTCAGCTTCGGAATGCAACTCGTGATTGAGAAAATGTATCGATAAAAACTAAGCTTGAGTTGTGTTTGAAGCAAGAATATACCGCCCCCTTTACACGTCAACTTGAAAATAAAAACGTCAACTTGTGTAATATATACGGCAGTGGTTACGCGCTATATCTATGTTCACGAAATGATGAATGTAAAATTGTAACCAGATGCACTCATTAGTTCGTTTAGTGTTTACAGGAATGGTATTCTCTGCCGCCGCTTCTATGAATACAGTAGTTTTGTTTCCCCAACGATCGATCACGATATTACCGGAAGTAGCTCGCTGTGAAAGTAGAGAACAACTTGGGCCCCAGTCAGGACATTTCAACCAAAGAAAATACATATTTTAATTTAAATGAAAATGTTGTTACTCGTATTTAAAATAGAATGTGATCTGTATAACAGTACTAACAATGCCACAATTATTATTGATTCCTATTTCCGGTTAATTCAAGTAACACGTAATGTTTTTCGTGTTACTGGGGGATGCCTGCTTTACCGCTACGCTTCGCATAGCAGCAGCGGTAGGCCTAACCAGAGCGGCGTAAGGGCGCGTTTACGCAGCGACTCCCCTTTGCATTCTCGCAGCTCGAACTCAATCGCGATGGCAAAGGTGACATTGCCATGGTAACAACGCTAATTGGATTAGCTAAATCCGACATCGTTTGAGTAAATACTTGTAGTCTTATAATCCGTGCCAATAATATAAAGAATACCTCATGACGAAACAATTTTCCCAAACGCTCCTGAACTCACGTTATTTGCTGTTTTCGTTGCGAGGCGGCAGACATAAAACCGCCGCCATGTTGGAATTTGAGGTGATTTCTAGCTTCTGGCTGCGAGAATGCAAAAGCGAGTGGTTGCGTAAACGTGCCCTAACGTGCTTCTGAGGAAAGCTAATGCTGCCACTGATCTTTTGTCACCATGGTAACCAAATATTATACTCGCATCGCCGTGAAGTCAAATAATGTGTCACTTGACTATCAGGTGCGTCGGTCGTATATGATTAGAAATTGGTTTAGAACTAACAAATGCAATAGTTTCGTTATGCGGCAGAAGCCAGGACACCAGACCAATCGATCGTAAATACAAGATGAAGGGAAGAGGCTGACAATTTAATTTGATAAAATACCACGCGGTCGTTTAATCGGTGTTAAGGAGGCGTGATTGGCTGATGGCTGCGTGTAATGGCTTCCCATTGGTTAATTTATCTTAAAATATTATGAAGGTATATTCTCCGTGTAAAAAATTAAGTGTACTTTTATTTTTATATAATTCTTTGCGTCAAATTATATATATATATATTATATAAGAGTGATAATAAAAATTTCCTATCATATACTGAAGTTACCAGCAACTGCAAACTGAATTTTCCTAATTTATTGCCTTTTAGCTGTGTTCAGAATACGTCGAGAACGTTTGTCGAAAATTTTACATTACAAAAATTAAATTTGGCGGTGCAGGCAACATCAAGACGTCTGTTGGAGCCTGCAGCCAGGGTCCGCCCCAGTAGCGCAGTGGTTTGACAACCCGGCATACTATGAGAAAAAACTGGAAAGTTTTCTTTCTTTCTTATGTGTCGCTTGTATGCTACAGGGTCTTTTTAAACATTACTAAAAGGTCCTGGAGCGTACCAGCGACACATGAGAAAGAAAAAAATCATCCCAGACTGGCACTCGAATCCACGAATAATTGATGGGCAAGCGACTTATACTTGCCCACCAGTGAAGGATTTGAGAATGATTCGATTTTAGATTGATTCGAATCAATGAAGTCGAGAATCAAGTTATCAGTAAATCGACAAATCGCTTCAACAATATAAGGTAGATTGGAATGTGCTAAAATACCTTTTTTACAAATGGGAAAATATTGGAATGGGAAATCTTGCACGGAGTCGTAGGTTGATTGGCGGTATGGAACTGGGTTGGTTTCAGCAGAGGAGAATTTAATTAACACGCTTACGGAGTGTCATTCCTGTCCTCCGCCTTAATTGGAGTGCCGGGCGCCGAACAAAGCAGGTCTCGCCACTTGACAAGGTTTGAATCTGTTGCTTTCGAATCTCAGTTCCGACTGATGGCATTATGATAGCACTAGCTAGACCCGTGCATGCTGCACGGTGATTGAATATGCCGGACTTGGTCTCTCCCGGTGTTTTGTCGTCCTGGGAGAGTAACTAGCGTTTTTAATTTCTTTAACGTCCCCGCCCCCACTCCACCCTCTGACCCCTAACCCCAGCCGCACTCTCCTTGTGTAGAGTTTAAGCACTTACTTTTCATTCAAGCGATAGTATATGGATTCACGCTGATGAAGGAGTCAACCTTCAAATCATTGTGACCGTTGGTGCACAGGGCGAGTGGACGAGTTCTACGATTATTGTACTGACAAGGTGGCCTGACAGACAGACAGCACTACTGTCTTACATGCAGCTGAAGGGGCCGAACCTGACCTCAGTCAACTTAGGAATTCTTGGAACGGGATGGGTCCTGCGATGCCTCGTGCTCGTGTTGATTGTGGCATGTAATAGATCCTATGAATTTCCAATCGGAATTACCTTACAAAATTGTCCCTTTCTTCTTCAGCCTCCAAAGTACCGCCAAAGTACTGTACTGAGATTTCTAATGTATAATTTTACTCTTGGCTTATGCCGATTTGTCTAAGCCATACTTAGCTTGTCACCTTTCGATACGTTTGAATTGTTTCTCTTCTGCTGCATCGGTGTGATGAAGTAGGAACATCATTGGACTGTTTCGTTGCATTTAGTGTAGATTGTTTTTAACTTTTCAAAGGGTTTAATAGCTAGCATTAACCGCTTCCAGTCATCTGTCCGACAAAGCCCTAAGGCCCTACGTCTATAGCACCCGGATACCCAGGTGGTCACCGACCCAAGTATCAATTGAGCCCAATACTGCTTTTCAGTTCCTTTGGCAACAATGGTACCAGATGCAAAGAATATGTACTATTAATGTCTTTCAAGTTCGCAGGTTTACAGGTTAGAGCATACTTTAAGAGTATACTCACGCTGTTGGGGAGAGACCTTAGTGGCTGTTACTATTTGCATTTTGTAGGATTGTTGCTAAAGGAGCTGAAAAGTTAAAAACAATCCGTACTAAAATGCAATGAAACAGTCCAATGATATTCCCACTTCATCACACCGATGCAGATTTTGAAACAGTGCACATGTATCGGAAGATGACAAGCTAAGTAAGCTTGGAGCCATATCTCTTTAATTTGTTGTCAATTTATTTAGTGTAAATTGTCCTTATAGTTATGCAGCTCTTAAGCTATTCCATTTTGGCCAAAATTTGTTCTCTGTGTGGCTTTTAGCATTATCTTCTGCTCTTAGTCTCTGTAGCAAGTCGGCCAGCTTTTTCGTCGTAGCCCTTCACCAGCATGCTTTCAAGATCTGTGTTGTCACCCTTTTCGCTACGAAGCCCTCATGTTTTCCTACCAGTCTGTTGTTTACACCACTTCGGCTGCCATTTGTACTGTAGGCCTAAATTACGACTATAAATTCGTTTAAGTATGGGTGCGATAACCATTGTATTGATGTGCCCTTCCTTTTGTTTCCTTCCTTCATTTCTCCCTTCCTGTGATAAAGAATGAGAGCGGCTTCGTTTCAACAGCGACCTTGATATTTAAAAAAAAAATAATTATCAAACCTACAGTCGGATCTTAGCTCATTTCCCGTTCACTAACGTAATGATCTACATTTGACAGGTAATGCCAACAAAACGTTACACACCCAAAAGCCTTTTTCCAGGCCAGACAGACAGAAAGACACAACAGCTTCTGAATTCTGTCGGCAATGTGAGGCGATGCGTTCCAGCACGAACCGTGATGAATTCAAACGATCAACATGGCCAATTCCTCAGAAATTCTTGAACTTGTTACGTGCTTTGACTTCTTGAAGGAAATGTGGCTCCCCTTCAAGACGTTCTACTAGAAAGGGTTTACTTTACTGTGGACTTTACTGTTTATAGTAAAAGGAATGTCGTAGAATAATGCTCAGAAATGAAAGCCTGGATGACATTCAGTAAAGAAAACTGAAAAATAAATTAAGGAACACCCCTTTTAAACACCCCTATTTAAAATATAAGTTGAAAACCGTTTACAAGGCATTTTTAGTAATCTAAAAATAAAGTTTTAAATAAGTATTCAGATTCTTTTTTCACACGGTTATATTAGGTAAACCCGTGTTGTGAATCTCACTTGTTGTGACAAAATGTTAACATGCGCAGAAAACCCCCCACTCTTTTTTGACGCCATACATGGGTCTCTGTGTTGTATGTTGATTCTTTTCCATGTTTTTTTAAGTGTGTACATGACAAGTTACTTTGTGTTTTGTATTAACACACAAATTAAGGGCATACAAACATACACAAGCGCAGAAATATTAAACATTTCAAACACAAACTGCGTTCAGCTTCTGACATAATCACTGAGTTAAAATAGTCCCTGTTCCTTGGAATTGGAGTTCAAATTATAGTTCGTTGCGTTCGAGTGAACTCTAATCCGTTTTTATTCGTGTACCTTTACAGCTGTGAGTATGAGGATACGAGCTCTAATGCTTTTTCTTAACGGCGAAGCGTTTTTTGTTCAGTTAATTAGTTATGGGTTGCTATATCGACTGATGTTCTTCCCTTAATCAGTATCATACCAAAAACATAACTGGTAAAAGGGGCCGCCAAGTTCCGAATGGTTCGGCCCTTCAAAGGAGTGATATCAACACGCCAAAACATTCGCCAACTAAACTTATTCGTGTACCTTTACAGCTGTGATTATGAGGATACGAGCTCTAATGCTTTTTCTTAACGGCGAAGCGTTTTTTGTTCAGTTAATTAGTTATGGGTTGCTATATCGACTGATGTTCTTCCCTTAATCTGTATCATACCAAAAAAATAACTGGTAAAAGGGGCCGCCAAGTTCCGAATGGTTCGGCCCTTCAAAGGAGTGATATCAACACGCCAAAACATTCGCCAACTTAATCGCACCGCTTAATAGTTCGAAGGTTAAATGAAAACTAGAACATTGCTACTTTCGGTAGCAAAGTTTTCATTTAACATCCAAAGTATCATTCGGTGCGAATAAGTTGGCGAATGCTTTGGTGTGTTGATATCACTCCTTTGAAGGGCGGAACCATTCGGAACTTGGCGGCCCCTTTTACCAGTTTCGGTTTTTGATATGATATTACTCTTTTTTTTAAAAAAAATGTGTATTGACTCAACTCCACTACCGTGCAGATGTGTAATAAAGTGCCACGTCAACAAGAAATTGGTTTTCAACAATTTGCTACTATCTTTTGCCTATAGGCCGAACCATTCTCAACTTAGATGCCTCTTTATAGGTTTTTGGTTTGGCTTTAATTTTGTTGTAATTTGTTTAATTTATTTAGTTTTCGTGTGTTGATATCACTCCTTTGAAGGGCCGAACCACTCTCAACTTGGTAGCCTCTTTACCAGTTTTTGGCTTTGTTTATTTTACTTTGTTTTTACAGTCGGTTTATTTTTCGTGAATTGGTCGTGAATACAATTTCTTTGCAACGTTGGTTAGATTTATCGTGGTACACTAGTGTGTGTCTAGGCACGCACGTCAGTATACACGTTGTCATTGTCCGAACTTTGGCCGTCCAATGAGAGACGATGCCGCAATACTAACAATGGTTATAACAATATTTTCGTATTTACGCGCCCTCCCACGCCATCCCTGTTACACCCCCAGGCTACAAACCATAAAAGGTACGCAGTTCGTATCGTACTGCACCCATTCGTCCAATTTCATAGCTGGAAGCCATCCCGTTATCTCGGTATCGATGAATAGTCACCCTATGGCAGTGTTTCTCAAACTTTATTTAACCCCATTTTTCAAAATTTGACCACTGGAAACAGGACATGACCCATCCACACCGGCAATGCAAATTTAGCGCTTTGTAATTATAGATGGGGTTACAAAAAAAGTTTACTCTTTTTTTTTTTTGTCCGAGCAATGCGCTTGTTTTTCTCAACACAGCTCATCCAAATTTGGTACAACATTTGTTAATTTTAGTATTAGCTCATTCTCCACAAATTCAATCATCTGTTGGTTACAAACCATTGTCTTTTCTCCCATTTAATAGGATATTCCTGTTTCACATGGGTAAGAGGCAAATGGAACACGTGCTTTCAATGGCGTATCGTGACAAATCATTGTACTCTGTCTGTACCAAAGCCCAGAATTCATACAGTTCCTTTGATTAGAGCTGAAGTTTAAATGTATAATCTGGTCCATTTCGTCCATGTTGTCTAAGTTATGCTTGTGGTCCTGTCAAGAGATTAATGGACTGACATTCTTGAAACTCGGCTGTATTGTTTGGATGCTGATATAAATGGATCGATTTGGAACTCGGTACCTGATACTCCAAATTTATCTGAGGCAACAACTACAGCTTTACAGCTTTTCAGTTACTGGTAATGAGAACCTATTCACGACCCCTGGATTACTTCTTCACGACTCCGCTGGGGTCGCGACCCACAGTTTGAGAAACACTGCCCTATGGGATTTAACATGGGGATGAGCGAATTAGTAACAAATGTGTAGTAACACATTTACAACGTTATTGAGGGTCAGATTTTGCTTTGAAAGCAGCTCAGCTGGCATTCCTACACGAGTTAATTTTTGTCAGGTGGGTCATTGCTCACGACTTCAACACAATATAGTCTATTGTACCGTATTATTATTTTTCCCCAAGTACCTGAAATGTGCCCAACTTACTATGCTTCAAGATATAAGACACTGACGCAAATGGCTCCGCGCTACAATGGTTTACAACCTCGACAATTGAACTGATGTGATGTTTGTTGAGACGTTTGTTGCCTAACTTGGCGCGACACACTAGCTTTTGTCTAGATTTTGCTGCAGATGATTAGAAGGCTGGTCGTTAATGTAGCTCATTGGCCATCGTCTGAAATCGCGCACTATTTTTTAACTTAACAAATATTAACACGCATTAATTGCTTTGAATAAAGAATGCGGTAAACAAGGGTGTTCATCCTAACCCAAGGGCCCCCCCCCCCCCCCCCCCCCCCAACAGAAAGCTCTATCGCACGAGAGACTTCCTCCTCTTCCCTCAACTCTACCAGAAGTCTCACTTTTCACAAGACGATTAAATCCGGCATCCGGTAAGGTGGTGGTGGGGGGGGGGGGGGGGGTCGACTTAGATTGAGATCAACGGGTTTAGAGGGTGTTATTTTTCTACCTCAAACTGTGCCGAATATTATTACTTTTTTTTTATTAATTTACATTTTGTTTTATAAATTCAAGCATTTCCGACTGAAGTCCATTTTCCCAAATGAGAATTTTTTTGGGTGGGAGGGGTGATGGTGGCCGTTGCTCCTTCACCACTAAGAAAAAAATCGGCCATGGTCGTATTTCATGCCTGAATGTTTATAAACATTTGGTAGTTTTTTTATTACTGAAACCAATGTCGGTGGTTTATTATTCGTTTAAGAATCGGAGCATTGGTTATTATGGCATCTATACGCGTGCCATGAATTATGTCCCCCTTTCTGCAACCGTCGCTTTACCTGACCCACCCCCATCTTACAGAAAATCGTGGGCTCATGATATTTACGCGTAAGCAGTTATATTTATTTAAATTCTTGTATCCATCCAACCACAAAACAAACAATAAACAAATACAAAAATGTTTGTTCGCTTCGTTAAAGAAACAAACAAGCATAACATTTTGTTAAGTCAACATTCACATCGTCACTCACCCTACCAAATATTCTAGGGGGAAAAAAAGAGAAGGAAAAATCATTATAGGCCTAATGGTGTTTACAAAGCCTAACTTTCAGAGGGCTGATTTAATAAAGCTCACCGACATTGAGATGATTGCTATACGGCTACGTTTGCCTGGATTGTGTTGTTGGTCGATTCCTTACTGGGCATTGCTCTGAGCCTCTTAATTCGCAAGTAATGACCCGTCACCCTAATTCCTGATTCTGTCTGTACAATAAACTCGCGTCAGAGCACAGCCACCTACAGTAAAGGCCGTATCATCTTTGCCTCCAACAATGCTCCTCAAAACGGCGAATCAAATAACGACGCGGCAAGTTTGCCAAGTGGCGTCATCTCTTGACAGAATTTGGAACCCTATAGTCGGTTAGTTTAAAATTTCGCCACTTGGTGTAGAGATGGCAGCACCTAGCAAACTTGCGCTTCTTTCTATGTCAATCGTTGATTTTACTTGCCTAATTTGTCTTGTTCTGATCCGGCCTTTACTGTAGGTGGCTGTGGTCAGAGACGTATCGTTTCAAATAATAACAGGATGCTTGCTATGCCGTAATGAGAATGTGACCGAATGTTCGCATGTTTCAAATGTTTAGCTTTTGTCTCAGTAGATGGCGCACAACAATACCAAATAATCAGACGGGGAGCGGAACCTAAACAAGAGTTCTGAAGCTGCGAACAGAGCGTACACGTGCGTTCACACTGCAAGAAAAAGAATCTGCAGGGGTTGGCAGTTTAGATTCCAGTACATAGCATATACGCAGTTATTCCCAACTCCCAACAGGTTCTCATTCATTCAGTGCTGAGGAAAGGAAACCCATGATAGGTGTAATTTAGAAATTATAGGTTACATTGTATTATACTGTATAGCAATTCTCTTGTAAATTTTTAAATTGTAAAAAAAAAAAAAATTCACGAGCGGTGTCGAGACTGTCTCTAGCTTTGAATCATTCTGCAAGTTAAACAAAGAATGCATGAATGGTTGCATTTTCACCCATGAATTTACCCGAAATTGTATCGGAAACGAAAAATGGCAAATTCAATACGATTACTAACACTTTGAATTCGGCGTGAGAAGTTTGCTAATTAGTGAATGCCCACTGTTTTTTTTTTATCTTTCCTCTTTTTTTGTGTCCAGTCTTTTAGTGTAGGTATCGCTCAATCGACTTTTAGTGAGTTCCGTCTCAAATCATTTTTGGTTTTCGCCGCTCAAAACACAAATCGGTAAAAGCTGTTTGCATCCATCCCTTCAATCCTTAGTTGGACATACTTTTTCCTGGCAGATCCTAACGTCAGTGTTTTTTGAAATGAAATATTTTTTGCTACTTTTTAGGTTAAGATAGAAAAAAATGTGCCCTTTTGTAAAATGTTTGGTTAAATTTAAATATTTTCAGCTGTTTTCAGCTGCGTCAATATAACCCTTTTCTGGGGAGGGGGAAGTGAAGGAGGGGAGGGGGAGATCGTAGTCTTTGCGTTCTGAATACGGGCATCAAGCAAAGGAGGAATTCGGTGAGGTGGGTTGGTTTTTTTTTTTGGGGGGGGGGGGGAGTACGTGTGCAAGGAGGCGAGGGGCAAATAGATTTAAAACCAAAGACGAAACACCGGGGGTGCTTGGGGCAGGGAGGTATTCAAAAGACTCTACACAAGGAGAGTGCGGCTGGGGTTAGGGGTGAGAGGGTGGAGTTGGGGGGGGGACGTTAAAGAAATTAAAAACGCCAGTTACTTTCCTAAGACAACAAAACACCAGGAGAGGCTAAGTCCGACATTTTCAATCACCGTGCAGCATGCGCGGGTCCAGCTAGTGCTATCATAATGCCATCAGTCGGAACGGAGATTCGAAAGCAACAGATTCAAGCCTTATCAAGTGGCGAGACTTGCTTGGTTCGGCACCCGGCACTCCAATTAAGGCGAAGGACAGGAATGACCCTCCGTAAGCGTGTTAATTAAATTCTCGTGCTGAAGCCAACCCAGTTCCATACCGGCCATCAACCCACGACTCCGTGCAAGATTTCCCTTTCCAATATTTTCCCATTTGCAAAAAGGGTATTTTAACGTTAATCTTTTAAGATACCGCTTTGATTTACGTTGTTATTTTTGCTGGGCATCTAACCTTTTACAGAAAGTAGGAAAGTAAAAGTGGGAGGGACATTTCTTGCTTCAATGAGTTTTTTGAATTTTGTTTATGAAAAAGTAGAGATTGGGTCGTGAGACAAAGATTGTGCTAGTCTCTTATGGGGGCAAGGTAGCCTGATGGTAACCTTTATTTCATGGGCAAGAGGTCACAGGTCGGGCCTGACCTCAGTAACCTCTGCCTGATATTGGCGCTATCTCTTCGGCTGGCAGCGCCATCGCGATAAACCTTTAAAGGACAATTACATCCATTTTGACATGCATGCTATACTTTTGGATCACTTACACAATAACTAAATACAAGGACTGCGGTAAGAATACGTTACGTACGTCCGATACAACAATTTTATTATTGGATCACCAAAACACGACACGGAGACCGCCATTGTTTTGCTGGAACGCGCAGTAATTAATGCCGACAGATGTCACTTTTCGATTTCGACTCGCAGCCGTTTGAGGTAGCTCTATTGGCTGTGAGAACTCAAGCGTCCGACCACATGGGCTTGGCACAAAATAGGAGCGGCCCAGAAAATAAAACTCCACGAGCGTCACTACTAACAATATTATATAGTAACAATATTAAAAAGGGCACCAATTTTTCCAAGGACAAAAATTGCGCTTTTCACTACAAACAAACACTGCTCACATACTCTTAAGTCAGATCATCTTCCCATAAGGCTAATTTTTAACTATACACTTGCTTTGTTCCAGAAACACAACAAACAACTCACTTAACGCCCAACAAAAGCACTTTTTTATACTTTAAATATGAAAAAGTGACCGTATTTCGCTTAAACCAGCATTTGATGGATAGAAAAATATCACTGCATTCGCCGATACAACCGTCCGTTTCTTTGTGAGTTTACGCACGAATCATAAAATGTTTTATCTTTTTGAAAACTACAAACCTTCTTCTACCAAACCACTTCATATATTTTTAAATTGTCGTAATAATTTGGCTGTGCGACGGTGGAAAAGCCATCGGCGACGCAAAACAATTGCATCCTCAACATCATCGCCATTGGTACGCTGTCCCAGAACGCACAGTCCCAACGCTTACGCACTTATAACTAAACCCTCTTTCAAATGGCTGAAGAGCTGACAATGCTATCGAATTAACAAAAAAGGATTATCTATCTGGTTTCACGCGTTATTTATTAATTTTGGTAGTGCTGCTGTATTGTAGAATTTGTTTTGACATGAAAGTTAATTTAAATGGGACCAATGGGAGAGATGTTTGGTCAGAAGTGCGTACGCTTTGGCGCTATGCATTCTGGGAGAGCGTAGCAATGGCGATGTGTTAAAGATGCAATGGTTGTTTTGCGTCGCCGGTGGCTTTTCCGCCGTCGCGCAGCTAGATTATTACGACAATTTAAAAATAAATGCAGCGGTTTGGTAGAAGAAGGTTTGTAGTTTTCAAAAAGATAAAACCTTTTATGATTCGCGCGTAAACTCACAAAGAAACGGACGGTTGTATCGGCGAATGCAGTGATATTTTTCTATCCATCAAATACTGGTTTAGCGAAATACGGTCACTTTTTCATATTTAAAGTGTAAAAAAGTGCTTTTGTTGGGTGTTAAGCGGGGTGTTTGTTGTGTTTCTGTAACAAAGCAAGTGTATAGTTAAAAATGAGCCTTATGGGAAGATGATCTGACTTAGAGTACGTGAGCAGTGTTTGTTTGTAGTGAAAAGCGCAATTTTTGTCCTTGGAACAATTGGTTCCCTTCTTATTATTGTTACTATATAATATTGTTGGTAGTGACGCTCGCGGAGTTTTTTGTTTTTCTGGCCGCTCCTATTTGGGCCAAGCCCCTGTGCGTTTGACGGCCTTAGCTGGCCGACAGTTGTAGTGGCCAGCTAAGGCCGTCGGACGCTCGAGCTCTCACAGCCAATAGAGCTATCTCAATCGGCTGCGAGTCGAAATCGAAGAGTGACATCAGTCGGCATTAATTTCTGCGCGTTCCAGAAAAATAATGGCGGTCTCCATGTCGTGTTTTGGTGATGCAATAATAAAATTGTGGTATCGGACCGTAAGTATAACGTATTCTAACCGCAATTCTTGTGTTTCGTTATTGTGTAAATGATCCAAAAGTAAAGCATGCATGTCAAAATGGATGTAATTGCCCTTTAAAGGTCTTGGTTTCATGTCGATAAATCGAGTCTGAGATGTGCGTAATTTTCAAGGTTAAAAAAGAAAATGATCTAGAAAATCGAGACAGATGCAGCCGAGACCAAGACGACATCGAAACTTGGTGTAAAGTCTCGAAAAGACAAAATCTCGATTGCAAGCCGCGTTAAATGTCCGTGATCGAATTGGACTTTTGAGCAGTATTAATATATTTACCACTTCAAGGAATGAAACTAAAATGTGTTTATGGGCATTGGGCAACGTAACTTATTGGAGCTTACTGAAACAATATCACTTGACAGCCTGAAGTAATCATCTTGTAAGAAATAAGTCTCTGATGGTCTGATAAATATCTACATTTCTTAATGTATCTATCAGAATATATCTATGTGTCGCTTTGGAATTGGCTAGTTTCATTCCTGTTTTTCGTATTTCATTGGACGAGGAGTGTGAACATCTCAACGCTATAGAATGTATCACTGTTTAATTTGCAGGCTAACAACTGCTAATCTCTCCTGAGATTAATCCAAGATGACTTTAGGCAGTTAACTGCAATATTTGTTATTTTTGTAACATTTGCTAACCGTGTGGCTGATTATTGCCTCTTCTGGGGGAAGGTGGTCATTATAGCTGAGTTGTGGCAAACAGCCTTACCTAGTTGCCTGAAAAAGTTAATCTAGCCAGTGACTAAAAAAGGATTTCTGGCAAAGTTCCTGCTAGCCAGTGCCGGCCAGGAAAAAGTGACAAACTGCCAGGTCTTCTTCAGCAGCTATGGCAGCTATTCTGACATATTTGGGACATTACCTCACCTCTCCCACCCCCTCCCGTCCCACGACAATCGAGGTTCCCGGGTTGTATCCTAGGTTTACCCTCCCCTTACTATAGATCTCCTCCCCTTTTTCTTGTAAAACATGTCTAGCAATGTTCAAAATTGAGCCGTTTCAACTACACGATCATATACTTTCAATGAATAAGGCTCCAAGAAGTTTAATTTGAAATAGAAAAGCTCGGATATAAACAAAGCAGCACAATGGAGCGAACATTGTGAAATGCTAAACAAAAAAAAAAAGATAAATAATTCAATTGCATTGCAATTCAATTCAAATGCTACAATACTTGTGTTTTCTGATTTGTTGTAAAATATTTCGTAATCACTTCACTTATACGATTTCTGTCCAGTGCACTGCATACGAATCCAGCACTGATCCCTACGAGCGCATCAGGATAGCTTGCCACCACACGCGAGATACTGTGCAAACGATAACAGCAGTGACGTCGTTGTTTCAAAACGAGTAAAACTGGCGAGGCAGCTGACTTTGAGTTGTTCATGTATGGTCGGGGCTACTAGCCTTACAGATAGTGCTCCATCACGTGCTTCTAACAGCCTCTACCAAAATTCGGCGTAGACATCCAACGGAAAACATGAATATCTCCGAAAATATTTGAGGCAGCAATTTCATCTTCGAACTCATGAGTTTCATTCACCAAAACTCCCTTGTCATGAAATTTCAAGCAAATCAAAGCAAAACTGCGAACGTTATCGTTTCCCAAACAGACAAACACACAAAATTCTAATTTAGCCTCGTATTCAACCTCGCTTGCTCTGCCATTGAAACACATATGCCTAGCTTTGCTTGTATGTCATCTTCGTCTTCTTTAATTGCAATTCATTTGCGTGTGCCCCATAGTGTTGCAGCGACCATTAAAGACAAACTTAAGTGTCGGAAGTTGCATGTTTGCCGTTAGTGAAAATAACAAGAGACTTAATTAAATAACAAGCGTTGAATTAGGAGCAGACGTTTGGTAATTTAAATTGATAGAGAGCGGCAATTATATCATCGAAAAATCAATAAAGCAATAATATGAAAATAACAAACAGAAAAACGGTTTTCTTTTTCTTTTCTTTAAGGCGAACGCATCGTGGATGGAAAAGTTGCCTTCTTGCCTTCGCTTCTTTCAAGCTGTCGAAACTGTCATTACTAGAATGTTAAAGCCATTTTAAAAACAAGCCTTCTTACAAGCCCGCAAGCAAAAGCACCGAGTTTGTAGGGGAAAAAAAAATCAATATCCGCTCCACTCGCGCCTCTGATCGCGCACAAGCTCATATTAAAGTCGTCGTATTTTTCCCACTCGGCTCCCGTCAAAGTATCTCTTAAAAATACAGTGTGTTTGTCGACTAAATGTTCAAAGTTCTAAGACTCTCTTTTGATTTGTACGAGTGAAAAGTGCAATTGTGCGGAGGTTTATCGGCTCGTAAATTGTGTTCGTTCCCGTGATTTCACGCATTATTTCCGACTCGATGCATTTTAATGGTAGGAAAAAAATAAGCGCGACGCTCTGCCTAACGGCCTCCTCCGTGGATGAATCAACTTCGACCCTCAGCTGGCCTTCTTTAACGGGTGGTCCTGCTTGGCCTCTGCACCCAATCTAGCAAGTCATGCATGCCCAATGCAATTCCATTACGGACGAAAACAATTTTTCCTTTGGAAAAAAAAAAGTCACTTAGAAGTCAATGCTAAGGTTTAAAACTTCGCAGGACGAGAAGAATGATTACAGTAAGACTCGACTGCCAAGAGTGACATCCGCAGTAAACATTAAAACTGTCCTTACTTTTAGGGAAACAGTTTTCATTTCCCTCTTCAAAAGTACAAACCATTTAAGTGCAGTACAAAATACTGTTTTAAAACCAGTCATTGTAACTTTTGGCAATTCAAAAATCACCTCCTGGCATAAGTAATGAACCCACAACATCAATATGCACTCGATTTGGCCACCTAAACGTTCAAAAACAATGGACAAATGAGAATAGATACATAAAAACTTTGCCCACACGCAGAAGTGGTTGGAAGTGTACAGGGGGCATTTCCAGTAAACATCATGTAGTGATCAGTGGTCTAGAGGGGTGTTCCAAGATGGCGGTTCGCAGAGCCAGGACTGGACCATCGGCATTCACGACTTCTTAATTGTGTATATTGAAATTTTATTAACATTGATGTCATTTTTTTGTACATTGTTTTTGTACGTTTAGGTGACCAAGGAAAACATTTTTTTTTCCCGAAAAACAAATCAAGTACGTTTTGATGTCTTCTGGTCCCATTACCGACCAGGAAATGACTTTTAAATTTTCCATCACATCAATCACAAAGCAACAGAAGTTGTAACTTTTGGGTTATCACCTAGTGTTTTTCACCTCATTGTAGGTTCGACAGTAAATGAATCCTGCTACTGCTTTCATTAGATGGAACTCGCATTTCATTTCGATTGTAATGTGAGCGCCATCGTGTGAAAGCAGTAGCAGGGTCCGTTTACTGACGAACCTTCAATGAGGTAAAAAAAAAAACAACCAAATAGCTGGTTGGTAACCGAAAAGTTATAATGGATGATTTTTAAATGGCGTTTAAATTGTTTGTACTTTTTTTTGGGGGGGTGGGAATGAATTCACCGTTTTCGGAATTACATACTTTTATAATGACGAGAAATGAAAATGGACGGGTGTTTATTTATTTCCAGTTTTTCGTAATATTTACCGTGTGGGTGTCACTGTTTTACTGCAACGGTCATTGCTAAGATTTTGCATAAGGAAAAAGAAAGTAGAGTTGAGTTATGGGCAGCTTTCGTAACTTGCCTTTTTTTCACCTTCCGTTGACGAATCTTTTTATTTCGTGCTGGTTTTTTTCCCTCAGCTAACTTAATAAAGGCCGAGTCCGGTTTAGCGGCCCATAATTCTTTCATCAATGCTAATTTATGCCAGAAACAGTTTTTAGTTTCGGATAGGGGCGGACTGGCCCAGGAGGCTAGGCACGATCGCTATCGAGGCCACTAAAGCAGTGGCGTAGCTACAAGGTAGCAAGGGTGGCCGAGTGCCACCGGGGGCCCCCACCTTCGGCCCCCCCCCCCCCCCGAAGAAAAACATTATTTACATTAAAGAAAAAAAGCTTGTTTGTAGTACAATAGTTATTTAATTTGATATAAACTTTGTTTTAAAAGTGAAAATTCACGATTTCCCACCCATCCATATCCCTATCATTAAAAAATATGGTGGCCCATAAAAAACTCACGAGCTGAAAAACATCAAAGTCCAAACTTTTTTTCTAAATTAAAAAGAAAAAGCGAAAATAGGGCCCTTTTGACTGGAATACGAAAAAGTGGCTCCTGTAGTCGCTATAGTATAAAAAAATTTAAAATATTAGAAAAAAAGTGTATGGACTTGAAAAATTTCAGCTCGTGCATTTTTTATGGGCCATTTTGTATATTAAGGAGGCGGGCCCCTATAGGGCTAATTTGTCACTGGCCCCACCTAACGTAGCAACGCCACTGCATTAAAGTGGCAAAAATTTTTCCCCCTCGGTTTCCACTGCCATAATGGACCGAAAGGCTTCCAAATCTAACCACTCGTAACCACCTTGCCCCCTTACAGTCTTGCCTTTTATGCTAAAGAGACGTCTTTAATGGGATTCTAATTGTTTCAAATTTTAACATGCCCTAGGAAACCAACATTCGTTAAAGCCGCAGACACCAATTATCCCCAAACAGCCTATGGCTTGAGAAACGAACTTGCATTATGCAGGTTGGCGTTTGACTTGGCGGTTGAAACCAAAAAAAAAGGGGGGGAAAGATTCGTATCAACTCACCTTTCAACTGTTAAGGTTATCGCGAGAGGGAGGGAACAATTTTGCTAGGAACTACCTGGGATCTTGTACATGCCGTGGTATAATTACCACACACTACAATAATATTATTATTAAATAGTAAAAATATTTATTGACACGAAGGGTCAAAAGGTACATGTATAAATTGCATAGTCACAGAGAATGGCTACTGACGCATGACCCAAAACTTTAAAATATTTGGAGTAGGAATTACAACTTCGAACTTGTGAATTTCGGGCACAAAACACCATTGTTTTGAAATTTAACCCGATTAGAACAAAATTGCGAACGTTATCGGGTCCCATACAGGTATAAGCACTCGTAGACAAACACACTCTTAAAATCCAAATTCAGTTGATTTTTGAGCTCGCTCGCTTCACTCGCTCTGCCAATACTAATGATGTTTTTTTCCTTTTTTTGTTATTATCATTTATTACAACGCAAAGAAATGTCTGCAAAAATCACCTAAAAGTAATTATTGTTTCTGCTGACAAATTTACATCGTAGAAATTTTCTTAAACAAGACTTCAAGTCTTATCAGGTGGTTTTACTATTTTTTTGTAATTTTATTGTGAATAACGCCGTTCTTCTTCTTAAACTGTTGCGCTTTTTTAACATAAAAGTGTAAGAAAAACCACCATTACACTAAATAAGTGCTACATGACAATCACATCAAAACCGCCATCTCAAAACTATTTTGTCACTATTTACAATAAAAGATATCTCCGCAACGTTTCGAAAAGTTATAAAATGGTGTAACTCCAATTGGGTGCACAAAAAAATGATAAAAAATGCGACGTTTCGAGGCGTGTGCGACTCTTCATCAAGCGTACCAGCACAAGCTAAACGTCAAACATGGTAAAAACACTTATATGTCCGCGGCCTATCTTGAGTTCTCCGCAGAACGAACACAGTTAATCGATTGTACGTTTTCAGCAGCAGAGTGCCTTGTTGATATCCAAGATGGTTACAAAAACAATGGCGGCCATCGATTAAAGCCACCCCATCCAGGAAGACGTAGCCGCTCACAAAATACTTGCAGGACTCAAGATACACCGCGCACACAAGAAATGAAATTCCAAGCGCAACGACTAATGCATACAATTAAAAAATATATATATACTAACATGACGTAAAACAGGATAGAACTTTATAATGTACAGCTCTTACTCCTTTCGAATGCAGGTCGTAAGTGCTGGTACAGGCGATTTACTCTGCGATATATGCTGATGCCCCCAAGCGGGAGAAATGTTTAATTCCCAGTACGTATAAAAGAGGGATATATTCTATTGTGTACGAGGTTTATCTGGAGTCCTGCAGTAAGTTATGAGCGGCTACGTTTTTCTGGAGGGGGGCGGCATTAATCGACGGCCGCCATTGTTTTTGTAACCATCTCGGATATCAACAAGGCACTCTGCTACCAAAAACTTACAATCGATTATCTGTGTCGTTCTGGGGCCGAACTCAAGGTAGGCCGCGTACACTATAAAAATTATTTGCTTTCAGCATAGAGGTGGTTAGGTAACGGCGGATGTTCTGCAAAAATTGGAAAGAGTCTCTAAAATTATTTCTCATCCTGGTATTTTCGTAAAAGAGAATTTGTGTGTTCTCCAAGTCGGGGGGTGAACCCTGTCTTAACCCATTTGTTGTACTAAGGAGTTTGATTTTTCTTTATATTTCGGGTTTGATTTATGGGAAGACAATCTTTTGGTCAAGATTTGTTTCGTCGTTTCGATCTAGGATGCCGACATGCAGGTTCTCCACATGGAACTTCATAGACTATGTTATTTCGATTTTTAGTTCCACTTTCTGATTGGTTTTGGTTTTGGTTGCAGAGTGCCTTGTTGATATCCAAGATGGTTACAAAAACAGTGCCGGCCGTCAATTAAAGCCGCCCCCTCCAGGAAGAAGTAGCCGCTCAAAAAATACTGCAGGACTCAAGATACGCC
>JAHWFP010094725.1:29369-44409 GCA_023313725.1 Lithobius niger | reverse complement strand
GGCGTATCTTGAGTCCTGCAGTATTTTTTGAGCGGCTACTTCTTCCTGGAGGGGGCGGCTTTAATTGACGGCCGGCACTGTTTTTGTAACCATCTTGGATATCAACAAGGCACTCTGCAACCAAAACCGTACAATAGATTGTCTATGATCGTTCTGTGGCGAACGCAAGATAGGCCGCGGACACCTTAACTAAAGTGATAACACTGGGACCTAAGAGTTTCCTTAGGTTCCCTGTGGCACCTGGAAAGTATGGGATTGAGAGTTGAGTTGGGTTAGATTTATTTTTGCTGGTGTTGTAATATTTTCTAGAGAACGACTAAAGCCATTTTCAAAGCCATTTGGAAAGCCATTTTCAATATATTTCTTGCAAGGTCTATTCTATTTCACGGGTGAGGATTTGCCTATTAGTAATGTGGGCCAAGATTCGTCCAATTTCATTAATTAGGACATTATTTTTGTGAATGGGGTCAATAAATGAGGCAAAGTTAATCGAGCGAGTTGTGTCATTGGTTTGCGATAGTGCGTGAATTCTATAAAAGCGTTTGTGGTTAATGAAGACAGTAATGTCCAGAAAATGAATGGAGTTATTTTTAGCCACTTCCGTCGTGTAAGATGTATGAGAAATTCAAGCAAGCAAAGCTTATCGGAGTTGCATGTAAGCGCCAGAGAGTCGTCCTATAGCGTCGAAAGTACTTAGTCTGGGAGAATTTTTCCAACAAGTATTCTGCTTACACACATATGAACAGATTGACGCGTGTTATGAGTGGTTTGCGCCTGAGCAATTCTATACTACGGGCCGTGGCTGTTTGCTTTGACGTGCATATCACGTGACTGGGCTAGTCCAATCAGACGGCCAAACAGCCGTTGTTCTCGTTCGTCATTGGCTAACTCATGGTGACGTCACGGCAAACAGCCATTGCGCATGGTTTACTTACACGCAAAGAACAAACAAACAGACACCTGTTGCACTTTAGTAATATTACTTACACACAGACGATCAGACAGACATCTGATATGGGCGAGTTTGTACTTGACTGGCCTAATTCTACTTACACACAGTATAGAACAGACACATAAACTTATGACGGCTATTATATTAATACATTTGATGCAACAATGCATAAGCATTATGAGGCCGAGTTGACTTAGTGTGTAGTTTTGACATTTAGCATGTGTCTTTATTTTGGCAAAAAGTTTTTTAATATAATTATTTAAAACATAAATTAAGTCCGTCTTATTATGGAAATTCTTTCAACCCCTAAATCGTAGGTTTCCCGGTTCGAACTCCCGGTTTGCCCTACTCTTCACTACATTTCTGTCTTACTCTGAACATCTAATAATGTTCAAAATTCATTGCTCAGTCTATATACGAGTATTAGTTTGCCCCAAATGAATTAAGACTGAAAAAAAATTGTTAAAAAAATTTGGAGACATCTTGTGTTTATCTAACCTACACCTTCTGCGATTTATTTTGTTGTTGTTTCATTTTCCTTTTTTTATTTTTATTTATTTTTATTACCGTTATGTACCGTTATGTTTTCCTATTTCATGAGTTTTGAAGTGAGCCTATTGCTTCCACACACTTATTTTCTTACGTTAGAATGTGTGCCAGCGTTACCGTAATAGTTTGTGCAGTGTTCTTTTAAACCTACAGAGCAGCGTCAAGTGACGTCATATAGGCTACGAGACATCATTTGGAGGTAATAGCTACAAGGTGCACTAGATTAAAATGTAAGGGAAACAACGGCACTTCTAGTCAAGACAGTGCGTTGAGAGCGGGTTTCTTAGGCTTAAAAAAACGTTGTTTTCTCCAACAGCAAAAATCGCGCGTTATAGGCTTAAGAAATCCAGTCTAATAGCATTGCCTTCAGTAAGACTACCTTCTTTTCTCCCTCTAGTGCCCCTTGCAGCTAACTCAGTTTCTGGCTCCACCAAAGAGTTATATATAATAATACTACGTTATGTCACTGCCCTGTATGCAATACCTTGCGACCGGTTGACAGGTGTATACATCCAACGACGAAGGTTGTAAATAGAACTCCGCTTATCATTCTCTCACACTTCCCAGGTTATAAAACAGATAATTTTACAGATTCCTAAAATCATTGTGTTGGTTATCGAGGGCTGTAAATATCCGTTCCGTTTACCTTTCAACGATTCGAACAATCCGATGTGGAGATTTGAGAAAGAGGCGAACAACCCGCGTCTTTGTTTGGTTTTATTGGTGTGCCATATTAAGATCAGCAAACCGTTTTTCAAAGCAAAAATAGCAAAAATATCGTTGAACTATCGGTTTGTATTGGGTGACAGCTTCCTCCGTCATAAATGAAGCAAACCATAAATCCCAGGCTTCCTTGCAACGACGGGATTATCAAGTAGTTGGATCACGCCTCATTCAAGGTTAACGGCTTTTTTTGCAATGTCGTTTGACCCCTGGCGTCGTGATCCTGAAACAATCGATGCTGTGTAGGTTGTATAATCGAGTGATACATGGCGTGCATTTATCTTAAAGCTTTCGGCTTTTTTATCGGTCAGTTGCTGGCAATTGTTCAAAAATAGAGGGGAAAACAATGGTATTTAGATGAAAAATGGAGTTTTAACACCTGCTTCTTAAAAGAAATGCATGAAATAACAAAAGGAAATGCAATAGTGCCAAAGGAGAGCCGTAATTACTTAAATAACGAATTTTCGGTCTTTCTGACGTGTTTGGGCGGGGATGGGGCGGAGGTTTAGAGAGAAAAATGACACGACACTGTTAAAGCGCGGTTGTTAACATTTTTTTTTATCGTTGTTTATGAGCTGAAGCAATAGGAAAAGGCATACTTCATTCTGATCATCTACTTGGTAAATAGAAGCCAAAACAAGACTTGTTAAGGATTCCCTGCCAAGCTTTTCGGCCGTTTGAAGTCGTGATATCTAACGTCAACCTTTTTCGACAAGTTGATCTCACCGAGTAATAGTTCGGAGGTAAAATGAAATATGTGAAAATGGCTTATTGCGCAAATTTCAGTTATTTCAGTTGACGTTTGAAGTCTCAATCGGTGTGAATATCTTGGCAAAAGAGCTTCGCGTTTGATATCACGACTTCAAACGGCCGAAAACGTGTTGAGAATCCTTATCAAGTTTTGTTTTGGGGAGATATCATATCATCTTTTTGGTCTAAATTGATAAAATCCATTTTTTCCTTAGCAAACGAGACGGAAAAGCCAATCAAGTTTTGTGGTCCCTTTTTTTTTTCTGGCTTTTGTTCCATTTTGAGGACAGCAGTATGCTTTCATGTGGACTTAAACACTTCAACTACACTGTGGTATATATAGTATATGGAACCTTACAGGAAAGCTTATTCGTGTTCCTTTGCTGTTTTGACTTTGGTTAGCCTAAACATTACTTTATACATGAAACGACAGCGTTTTTAACTGCACACAGTAACAAAATGACTGACTTTTTTTTAGATTTCGTTTTTGTTTTGCAATAGGGTTACGTCTTTGTCGATAAATTCATCGGAATCGCCATACTTAGCAGTGGGAAAAGCAATAATTCTTCACTAAACCATGCGCAATGGCTGTTTGCCGTGACGTCACCATGAGTTCGCCAATGACGAACGAGAACAACGGCTGTTTGGCCGTCTGATTGGACTAGCCCAGCCACGTGATATACACGTCACAGCAAACAGCCATGGCGCGTGGTTATAGTGCTGTTGTTGTCGTGCTGACGTACTCACTTTTTCGTGTTCATTGTGGCCTATTTTATATTAGTGTTATGTAAAAATTGGGGTCCTCTGCTTTGAATTTAGAAAGCCATTGCTTCCTGGGCCGGATTCTTTGCAGCAATTTTCCCTCCCTTAATTTCTGCACTTTTGATAAGCGTGTTAACAAGTTAACTTGCTCCAATCGTAGCGTATGTAAAGGAGAGGGGAGGCAAATGCGAGTGGAGGAATTGAACCTGATATAATTTTTTTAAGGGTTCGGCATTTCATCCATCGGTCGGAGGCAACTGTTCACAAAAGGTGGAAAATCAGTGGTCCTGAATAATAAGAAGAATGAGAATAATTTAATTCGTATTAACGCGAATGGGAACGAGGAAGGGACGACGCCACTGACACCCAGCCCAAATTTATAAGGACGATTTTAAAACGCCAAAAACATGACGATAAAAAAGCACTACGATTAATCGACGTCAGTTATAAGGATAAATATTAAAACAAAATGGAGATGACAAGATAAAACTCTTTCCAAAAAAAATGAAGCGTGTATTAAGATGAATCATCTGCGTCAAAATCCGAATTAAAGATAATAAATAAATTCACAATAAAGTATCCTCCGTAGGATTCTAGAACACCGTTCAAAAGCAGCGTGAAATCTTGGCTTGGTCTTGCTGTAGAAGACTGTGTTTAAATGAATTTACAGAAGGGGCCTCAACAGTAGTACTCGGAAGAAAGTTCCAGGCTGCTGCAACGCAGTATACAAAAAAGAATTTTCTACAGTCAAGCTTTGTGTTACTGACCACAAGTTTAGATTTATGACTTCAAGTCGTCGAATCCTTTCGAACTGTGAAAAACTTTAATGGATTGATTTTGACTTTGCCATGCAGAATGGAATAATTTAGAGTTAAATCTTGCCTCTGACGTCTTAATTTCGATGACCCAAGGCCAGTCCTAGAAAGCCTGTCTTAGTAAGTAAGATTTTTAAGACCAATCCGAGATTTGGTAAACCGTCGCTGCACTCGCTCAGTCATGTCAATATCATTTAATAAATATGGTGACCAAACAGAGCTTGCATATTCCAAAGTTGGTCGAACGTATAATTTAAAAGCCCAAATCAAGATATCGGCATTCCAGAAAGGAATCATCTCATAATTATCGTCGTGCAGCACAATTTGCCACCATACTGCAGTGGTGAGAGAATTTCAGATGATCACGAAACCAGACGCCTAAATCTTTAACACGAGTTTCTGAGTTTAAAGCTGATTCAGCGAGTGAATAATGACACGCATGGTTGCCGTAGCCAACACGTATAGTGGAGCATTTGCCAGCAGCGATAGGAGTTGATGATAATGATCATAAAAGTAATAATAATCTCTCTCTATATATATATTATACATTACGCTTGAATCGAACCATAGGCGAGGATTAGTAGACGGGGAAAGCAGTCATGGTGACAACTAATCCGAACGCAGTTAATTGATGTTCATCTTTTTAAGGCATCAGTGAACAAGGGGGAGTATGTTCATTTTTGGCACGGTAGCAACGAATAAGGGCAACATGGCGATTCTTTATTCGTTAACAATAAAAAAGGATGAGCGGCCGTCAATGTGAAGGGTAATGTCGATTAGTAGTAATTGCTGGTGGAAAACTCTGGGCAGTCAAACGTTGGGCACCAATAGAAAAAACAAACGTCAATGCGACACCAAAGGGACAGTGTAACAACGCGGCATTCAACTAAACCCAGTCTATTTGCCGTGAAAGATAGCATCATTATTACCCTCTAATCCTACGATAGCATGATCTTAAAACAGGTTGGTATTGGGAACCTGTGAGATCTTACACAACATTATAGCACAATATCACAATACCAATATAATGTGTATGGTCGATTAGACTTGTTTAGTTTGGTTTAAAACAATTAATGACAACATCGTAGGGTAAAGCATTCAAGCATTTTAATGACCCTATTCTTTACCAGTTTCACGGAGTGACCCTGATCCGTCTCTCTCTGTTGACCTTAAAGAAAATTAATGATCCAGGAGACCACGTAAGAAACAATAAGGAAATGCCATGACTTGTCATTTACCCAACGAAGTTCTGTTCAATAAATTTCACCAGTTTCAGTCAGGTCGCATGTGGTATATTTTGTAAATACTCTCTGCACTCTTTATAACCTAAGAATGTCTCCTCGAAGGAAAGGGGACCATCAATATTTTCTGGCTCCAAAAAAGAAATGCGTGAATCTGTCAATACACGTCAAGTCGTTTATCTCAATTCAAAAAATTCTATTTGACATTTCTAGGAACTAAAAAGAACAATTTTAGAAGAATTTCGATCACGCAATTTGAACAAGGATTTTCACATGAAGAGAAATTAAACTTTATTTAACAAGTTTTGTATTTTCTTTCGTATTTTGTTGTAGCAAAGCGAGCGGAGTTCTGTTCCTAAAGCACTGCAATGCAAACTTTGTGACGTCATCACGGGAAAAATATTGCTCTAAATGATTTCAAATTTTGGGCATAAGTCACGACCATGCAAGACCTGGCTGATTACCACGAGATAAAAACCAAAACCGGGTATGTGGTTGAGGAACAATCACCAAAAAACTTCGTCATTATAGATCAGTGGAAATCGCGGAGCTCCATGTGTTGCTCGGCTCTGGAAAAGGTACAGAGAAGAGTGACAAAAAACGTAGAATAGCTCAAGTTTTTCTCTAACACTCATACACTATACAAAAACTAAACTTGCACTCTTATTTGGTGGAAGCTTTCTCGTGGCAATTTAATAACTCTATTCAAAATTCTCAAGTGTAACTATGGCGGATGCCATACCATACAAAGTGTCACACTATCGACATATTCTGCCACCAGGGGACATCAGTACAAAATCCAGCGACCCCATGTCGCAAAAAGCCAAACAAAGGGTTTTTTTTCTCATATCGAGTTATTGAAAACTGGAATGATTTACCAGCTCATGTGGTGGAGGCCCCAACCTCAAACGTGTTTAAAAATAGACTTGATAAATATGTTGCTGACTGCACACTTTGGTAATTTAGCCATTGGTAAAGTTCTTGCTTTCCTGCCATGTATAAATATACCCTGAAATGAACTGTTTTCTCCAGTTGATGAATTATGGTATGTTTATGAAATGTTTCTTGTTGCCTATTGACAAATTCAAAACATATATTATTGTATCATGAGTTTTTGGGCACAGCATGTGAAATTGGACGTTTAAATAACTGAATCTCTTAAATGCCATTTACTCTTGTTATTGTGGATGGGATGCTGCTTTGTTCTGCAGCTTCCCAATATTTCAATTGTTAATATTTTTCTTTAACTACCTATTTACAGTTATGTATGCATATTTTTGGTTCTTGTTCTCGCAGCCTGCACGGCGCTGTAAGGCATTTTTGTTAATAAAGTAAAGTAAACGTAAGCGATCCCTAGAAGTTGATTGTAAAACGCGAGTCCTGGTGAAGTGAATTGAATTTATTTACTTGAGTTCTACAGACCTGGTGTAGGAATATGTCAACAATACGTATCGTGTACAGTTAGGAAAGATAGGCTATCAACGTCCATAAACTACGACGTATCTCTTTTCATCCAATCTGGACTACAACCATGTATCTCTATTCGTTTCAATCCTGACTGCGCCAACACGGCACTCAGAATTGAAGCCCAGCGCACCATTCAGTGACGGCTCCTCTTCAACGGTGGCCGTCATGGGAATCCGGTGCGCTTCCCCCCCCTCCATAACCTACCACGTATCTCTATTCGTGCAATCTCTGTTAATTCATAATAAATTCTTTCACTTCGCTCTCATGCGGCAGCGAGGTAGTTGATGACGCCCCGGTTAATTTTTATTGCATGATATTGCAGCTGCAACGTGTATACTTTTCAAGCGTTTACACATACTTATCAAATTTGAAATCGCCGGTTCCACTCTTATGTCACACTTCAACCTAGTGTCTTTCCCTTCTACAAATAAGATGCAGAGAAAAATTTACATTGAGAGTGAACAATTTAAGAAATTTGCTACGTACTATAAACAAAATTTCTTAAACAGTTCCAAAACGCAAAAGCATGTTAGGGCGCGTTTTATGCACACAACTCGCCTTTGTATCCTCGCAGCTTAAAGTTAGAAATCATCTGAAATTCCAATATGGCGGCGGTTTTAGATCTATCGGCTCGCAACGAAGACAGTCAATGATGTGAGTTCAGAAGCGAGTAGCAAACTTTCATCAGGAGGAATTCTTTATCTTATTGTCACGAATTATAAGACTTAAAGGGATATACCTCCCAGCGTCTTTTTTCTCGATCCTTTACATCAAGTACGCCTCCAAAGGTCTATTTACTTACCGTTAGTCTCTCCGTTGATAAAAATCCGTATTAAAATGTGGCGTCTACGAGATTTTATGTTGTATATTAGGGAACTTTATTTACGTTATTTGATGCTTTGCGCGCCTACAATGATCTTGAAGTTTTATGTGTGTGTGTTTTATGCGTTTGCTAGTAATTACTATGAGATCAAAACTCTAAAAAACTAATGCAGTAAAAATTAAAATTAATTATTCCAATAGATCGCCGAAGCAAAATTATAAGACCACTAGCCTAGAAAATTTTAAATTGTGATGTTAAAATACAAGAATCATTCCGGCTTGTGACGACACAATCTTTAACTTGATGCTGTTTCGTGTACTATTTCCAAAGCCAACCGAGACAGCAGCTACGTTCCTCGCTAACACCCCAGCCAACCATGGCGCTGTAAATGCGCGGATGGCGATCTGCGCGTGACTGTTATAAGGCAGGGCGGGTGTCCCTTTAAAGCATTTACTCAATCGACGTCGGATTTAACTAATCGAGGTAGCGTTGTTATCCATGGCAACGACCACTTTGCCATTGCGGTTAAATTCTACCTGCGAGGATGCAAAGCGAGTCGTTGCGTAAGAGTACCCTTATCTTGATGGCGCGTACGTACAGTGCTTCTTAGAATCCGTCTATAGCAAATTTTCTCCTGCCTAATTTTCACTTCCGTGTCCCTTCCCCTTGAGCAAACTTCCTCCTACGCTGTTGGTCGTAACGTACAGAAGTCATTTTTTCGAGAGGCTACAGTAAGGATAGATAAGAAATGCGTATGGCTCTAGCTTGAGGGCGCTCCATCATTTAGCTCTGCGTCGAAAGGTAGGGTCGCCTTTGAAGCATGGTAGCGTGATGGTGTGGCTGAATGCGTCACTTGGAGTGGCAATTACCATAAACTTGTAATCAGGACTTCATTAATCAGCGATACGGTCACCATGTTCCGCATCAATAAACAACTAACATGGCCGATGGAATCGAAGCTATAGTTCAGTGACAGCTGGTTGGAGTACGACCCACATATATAAAGAGGAGAAAATATTATGGATATTGACTTAACGCCTATTATAGCCATTTATTTGACCCCTGTGACATCGCTTGGGTCAAACATTCGGTCAAGAAATTAAATGCCGGGATTATGCTCCTTATGTATACTAGCAAGAATTTATAGGGTTTGGGTGGAAAAATTGTATCTCTAAAAAGTCACTACTGAAAGATCCATTCCAATTAGTTCCATCAGAGTTTTCAGAGGGCGCCACGTGTTCCATCTGGTTATTTTTGCTCATTTTTCAGCCCAAATCTAAAGTAAACTAAATTACAACTAAGCTAAACTAAATAATAATTAAAAACAAGCTGGTTTCATTTAGTTCAGTTTAGTTTTAGGCTGAAAACTGAGTAGAAATTCCCACATAAAACTCGTGGCGCCCTCTATAAACTCAGACGGAACTAATTGGAATGGATCTAGGACGTTTCGGTATGGGGTCTCAGTCACAAATTCTCCTCCCCCAACCCTATAAATTCTTGATACTAGTTTGCTTTAGAATCACGATCGCCATTTCAATTCGTTAATTTGAATAGTGAGAGCTGTCCTGTTCTTAAAATTGTGGAATGTTACGAAAATTTGCGGCTTTGCTATCGTCACGGTTCTAAATCTGATTATATAATGTATTCCGGGGGTGGATGACATATTAGCATCATTCCATGGATCTTGTGGGCACACTAAAATTGAGTTCCGTCCGATCATCGTATCACTGGAGCGGCTGTCCTTGCTGTCCGAGCTTCTTCATTGTTATACCAAACATAAACTATTACTGAAGATAAACGAATATGCAGATAAAAAGACAAATAAATAGAATCCCGTCAAAGGAACCAGAGGGCCACACAATAACGCTGAATTTTTTTTCATCTATATGGCCGACACTTATTTGGTAGCACTGCAGTCCACGCATGCCATGATGGTAGTGCATTTACTTACCATCAAATGTCTCATATGTCCGTTTATCTGAAACACGGCGATTAAGCCCTGTATTTCATTAGCAATAGCTGCTTTGATAGTTTGCAACAAAACAAAATTGTAAACTTTGTCATCACCCTAACATACAAAAAACACAAATGAAAGAACCTATGCAGTCCTATGCAGTCATGATCTTCGAAGTGACATGCCGAAAACTCAAGCCAGCGAACAAAACGGTCTCTGAGTTACTGGAAATGTTTCAGACTATTTCAAAAATAAATTATTAGTAGTCTAATAAATTGTCTTTCTGCTGTCTGGAACTATGTAACATCGGGTCCATCCGGTTGAATTAGACCCGTGACGCGCTGTCTAGCTAGAATAGGAAACTAAAAATAATAGCTAACTAGGAGTATGTTCAGCTTCCACCGCGTGATTATACCGGACGTAATATTGATTTTTTAACCGTTTTTGCTAGAGTCATTGGGCGTATAGATCTCTTTTTATGTCTATATTTCTGTTTGTCCGGAGATTGTAATAAAACCGTGTATCAGCTCGAGATCAAACTTGTTTGTTGCCTATTTTACTGCAAAAATGTTCATCCTTTTCTAATGTTCATCCTTTCTTTTTCTGGCCATATTAATTTGGCGACCATGCTAAGCATACGATAAAGCTGCAGCTGAGTTTCGATTACGGGAATAACTTTCGATTATTGTTAAAGAAAGTTTTTACCAACCACGACCACGAAACTGCCCCCCCCCCCAAAAAAAAAAAACGATGCCTTGCTTTCATTAGGCCTAAACTTGAGCATTTTGTCTAGTGTGAAGTACCATTTATGAACTTGACATCCGTAAAATTGACTCTGTTCAAAAGTTCATTTCACGACATTGCTACCAACTGTGGCGTCTTGAATACGAAAAACGTTGTCATCATTTTAAAGCTTTCTACTTTCATTGCTCGTCGACGTGAGGTGACATTCTCATGATCTATCAAATTTTGGATCGTAAATTTGGCCTTCAGTCAGTTACAATAAACTGAGGGGGTAGCTACATGAAGCTCAGAAAAACAAGAATTCATTTTCTGACAGGGCAATCCAGTGTCTCCTCCAGAGCAATCAACGCTTGGAACACCCTACCAGCAACTGTTGTTCGTGCTCCCAATATGACACACTTCAAGAGTTTACGTGGCAAGCATTCTTACCTTTCAATTTTGTTTAACGTGTAACTTTGTTACGATTTTACCATTTTCAAAAGCTTTTGCTTTTGTCGATGCATTATCTATCTTATCTCATTGTTTGATATAAAGGCCAAACCATACTGGCTGCTCGTGGTTACTACACGAAACGGGATGGTGCACCGAAGACGTGACAATCAGTCGATAAACACAGCATCAACCATTTGGTTGTTGATATATTGACCTTGTAGACACATATAGTTTGTTCCACATTATGTTTGCAGGAAATTGACTGTATGGTGCCACGTTTCCCTGCTTTACGAGTGTAAAGACATATGGATATCACACTTGTAGACTCTACTCAGTTACTGTTAGAGTCTATACGAGTGGGATATTACGGGTTTTATTTCACTCGTAATTGAAGGAAAGGTGGCGTCATACAGTCAGTTTCCTGCAAACATAATCTGGAACAAACTATAGAGCAGTGACACGACGTAGTATTATTGTATATAACTCTATGCTGGAGCCTTAATGGGTTAGCTGCAAGGGACACTGCAGAGAGAAACAGAAGGGTGTCATACTGAAGCCGATGCTGTTAAGAGTGATTTCTTAGAGCTAAAACGCGCGATTTTTGTTGGAGAAAACAACGTTATTTTAAGCCTAAGAAATCCGCTCTTCCGTTTTTTTCCTTCCATTTTTATGTAGTGCACCTTGTAGTTATGCCCTCCAAAACCCATACTGGTGCAATATGGCGGCAAATGTCACTGCTCTATAGTAGAGCGTCGCTCTACATCAACATTTTCTTCTGTCTGTTGCGGCTTAACGATGAACAACGTATGCACTTGATTTCGTGTTGAAAAATTTTTTTTGCGCGGTCAGGAGTGAAATCCGAGGTAAAGCACTGAGCAGAAGTCACATCGGTGGAGTGTTTAGAGAAAATATTCGGGATTAAGTTTTCTTGCTGAGGAGTGGAGGCCGAGCGAGGTGTACTGTTCGTAGAGCTACACTAGTTTCGATTCCGTTCGACCTATCTTTGACCGCTAAACGACTCTTTCCCCTTTTAAAGTTAATATATTACGCGACAAATAAAAGGTTAACTTAGCACCCAAGTGTGAAAAGCGAAGAGCCTTCTTGCCAGCCATCTTAGAGGCCAATAATTGCTGGCTCCGGGGCACCCAAACACTTGGAAAGGATTCATTCTTCTTCCGTACATGGAAGGAAGGCTTGTTTGATGAAAAACATAGTTTTTCGGGTGGGCGTGTTTCTCCTCCTCGGCCTCCCCTCCCCCTCCATCCCTTTTCATTCAAGATGGCCGCAGGGCGAGCAGGTTCTTCCCATCAAACTATTGCCTCCTCGCCAATTATGATGTACACGGACTTGCAACTTCGGAATTACAAAATCTTTGAAATTCCTTGGTCATTATAATAATAATTGTTATTCATGAAAGACAAAACGTACTGTCATTGGTGTAAGCTAGATGGCACGGTCTGAATTATTCAAACCACAGCGGAAACCACAATTTTTTTAATGCCCAATATGAGTATTTTTTATTTATTTTTGTTTTATTTCTCGTTTAAAGCAACGTACTCATCCATCTGTCATGGATAAATAAATATTAGCCTACGTTTGGAGAATTGCAAGGACGTCCAACTGGGTCAAGAATTAAATAAATAAATGAATACGCAAGTAAATGGCAGATACACAGAAGGAATGGTGACCCATTCACTCCGGCCGTCTCTATGTAACAATAATGGCGCTCGCTAGAATCTGTTGACACTCCGGATTGGTTGCGAAATCGTCATTGTCGTGGTAATACTATCTAACAAGAAAGTGTGAGCAGCTATTGAAATTCTTATCAATCCATGACAACAAGATAGAAAATTCCGGCTGAAAAAAATAAATTTTTCCGATGGTCCCTAAACTTTCATTGAACACTCTCCTACCGTATGATGGGAAGAGTGCCCAACTCAGCCAATTTCTCAAACAAGAACTAATCGAATCGCTTGCTAACGCAAACGCTCGCTCATTCGACGTCCTGTGCTCAAGGACGCTTCTTGTTGTTGCAACTATAAGAGTGGCCCGCACATCAAATTAGACGTTTGGTCTCACGACAGGACATTTTGCCGTGACCCGTCTCAACGTGCTGCAGACGTTTCCAATACCATAGGAATGAGCTGATCGCCACACACTGGATGCGACGTTGTCGCGAGATATGTTTAGGCGTCTCACGACAACAAAGCGAAGCTCATTATAGTTTCGTCTGGTGGGGTCTCTCCACCAGTTTCGACAATTTTGTCTTGCGACGTCTCGCGACCCTAATGCTGCGGACAGATATTTCCACACCAAAAACGATCAGTCATATGAACAAATAATCACTGTAGTACACGTTTTTCGTCAGCTTTGAGTTCATTGGCGGAGCGAGCGAGCGAAGCGAGCAGAGCGTAGCCTATAACGGACACCAAATTGCAAAATGTTAGTTGGTTGGTTGGTCCGTTGGTTGCAAATTTTTAGTCTGGGTGGAGCCCAAACGAAAGATCAGATTGGTACGAAATTTGGTACAACGCTTGATACCTCAAACAGCCCTCAAATTGGCCCTTGCATTCAACCACTACAGGAAGAAACGCAAACATAAAAAACAAAAGGATTCCGGTACGATACACCTTAGCATCATTTGAAAAAAACAAATGCTTGGAGGGATTACCTTCAGCATGGCAACGAAATTGGTATTTACACGAGCGATGGGAATCCCGAATATGAAACCGAAATCGTCGCATCACGGCGAAGCTATACATATAAAACGAACATCGGACGACGTATTTAAACACAGCACGGAACAACATGTCTGCATCTAATAGTTTAAATATTCCTCGTTGCCACGGCAGCGTGTGGACTCGAAACCGTGGTGCATTAATGAATAGGCTTAATCTCAAACGCAGCTGCTGAATTTTTTAATTATTGTTAAAACCTATCCCTCAGATGATTGTTTGGCTTACAGTTAAATGCTTTATTATTAACATTTTGTAATCTAGGAAAGGGACTTTGCGCGGCAGTAATTATTGTTGTAAACAATGTCAGAATTATTAGCGGCGGCAGCCCAACCAGCCATGACAAACGTGCCGTTTTATTTTTATCAGCGGCGATGGTGGCGGCGATGGCTCACATCTTTAGTGTCGGAACACAGGACTGCAAGCCGAAGGCTCGAGTCAATTTAATATAGAAGCAAACCTATTTACGTTGCCTTTTGGACTTATATGACAGACTGCCTGAGCACGGAATCGAACCCACAACCGTTGGAAGAGACCTAGTTTTCTGGTTCCAAAGGTCGTGGGTTCGATTCTGTGCTCAGGCGGTCTGACATATAAATCCAAAAGGCAACGTAAACAGGTTTGCATCTGTATTAATTTAGTGTCAGATGTGGAAAGAAGCTAAACAGACAATAAATGATGGAGCAAACGAAAGCCTATTAATATTATATTAATAAATTATAAATAAGATAGATTTGGCCTATTTGAAAATAAAGCTAAAATAAAACAAAGATCTGCAAATAACAACAGTACGTCACACCAAAAGGCAAATAGCCCAAATTTAGCTGAGTGAGCATTTCTCATAGATTTTTTAAGAGCATTAACAAATATGGTAGAGTCATTAAAATAAACACTAAATATAAATTGGAAATAAAGGTCTGTTCGCTCCGCCTACAATAGGCCCAAAGCCTGTTTCCTAGTAAACAAAGGAGTATACTTTCATTTCTCTTTGTTTATAAGTCTCATTCGCCACATTTACTAAGAATTCACCATACTTCGCTCTCTGGAGCTCCCTTTCCCCCCCCCCCCTCCCCCGTACCTCCCCAACCCCTTA
>JAHWFP010094725.1:0-29269 GCA_023313725.1 Lithobius niger | reverse complement strand
CGCAGCCGCCATGGGATCCTCAGCAGGCACTGGCTCACTCTGCCTTGCCCCCCCCCCCCACTTCAACTCCCTGGCAAATAGTGTTATCAAACAAACGCTAAGTCTCCACCACTGTAGTCCACCTTGGCCAGTCACTGAACGAATGTGTTTAACTCAACCAATTCGTTAGGTTTTAATGTAATTTAGGCACACACACATGGCACTCATGCTGACGGTCGCTCATTCGGCGTTGACTCACTTCCCTCGCAGAGATAACCCCTTATCATAACACTAGCGGAGTCGCTCGCTTCGCTCGCTCATTCTGCGTCGTCTCACCACTCCCCCCCCCCCCTCATTAAGTTGCCGTTCGGTCGGTAGATGGCATCGTATGTTCGCGCTGCTACTGCTGCTGGCTGCGCTGCAGATGCAGATGACTGCTGCTGGCTGTCTTGCAGATTTTGTGTAATTATATATAGAGATTGTTCACGCATTTGGCATTTCCGTCTTTTTTCATTATGCTGGCGCTACTGTGTTTGTGGGCCCAGAGCTTTCCCCACCCCCTAATTATGGCTTCATACCCAACACACACAAATTCAAAGTATCTCTTCATGTTTTAAAAACGTTTTCTACTGTCACCGTGTCGTAACAGGGGCGTCTCAACAAATAAAACTGCTGTGCTACCCACCAGCCTCACTTTGAGGTGTACTAGCCTACAGAAAATGTACATGTCCCTCAGATTTTGATTTTAACTTTGCATGTTTTACGGTCTTGTCAGAGATTTTAACTTCATGTCTAGGCCAGTGCTCTTCCTGCCACTTAAAGTATACGCTTGTTTCTTCTTTCATTAATGTGACTATTGTTAATTCGGCATTTTCAATGGAAAATAAATAAAAACTCGCTGTGACAAGCTCTTGAAAACGAATTCGAGTTAACTGGAAACGACGAGCGAATTCTTTGTGTATGCACTTTTCTATCTTTTCATTATTGTTATTGCTGATTACACAAGAGCTTTAAAATTTCAATAGGATTTCCACAAATTTATACTGGAGTTTTAACTTCTTTGACTGCCTTAACTGTAACCAAATCATTTTCTTCCAATAAATTATTGAAAATAGTGCCTAAGATCAATAATTCCTTATGGGAATTTGAAAAATTAGTGACATTCATGTGACCCGTCAGTAAATCCGTTGGTTCACAGACCTAAGAAAGTTATGGTACCTCAAATTCTAGACAGTGGTCTAATTTTTATTTTTCATATTTCCATTTTACTATTTTAAAAAATCGAGAGAGTCACGTGATACCGTCGGAGTACTTCTTCATTCCTTGTTCTACAAACTCCTAGTAACATTGAAAACACTTTAAAAGAATAAACCAGCTAAGTGAGCAAAACCAAAGCGTCAGAATGATTTCTCTGGGTAGCGTGATAGACTATCATGCATCTTTAACAGCTTTAGGTGCTCACCTGTCTCTCTTTTTCCGTTCTGCCCTGATGAAGATCTCCCAGTTATATATCCAAAGGCCATTCACCTTATTAGATGTCCTGATATTTTGCTAAGGTTGAAAACTGAGCCAGTTTAACCTTTTAAGTGATATGCTCGCGCAAACTCGAGCCAAACACAAGCAAAGGTTTAAGTATTAAAAACAGAGTCTAAACTATGCGCGAGATGGGCAACAATGGAGAAATGACACGGCCGTGGCCGAGTTGGTAGAGGCGTGTCCCTGACGTTATAGACCTCATTCAAGTTGCTAGTTCGAGTCCCGTCCAGGTTACCCCTACTATCGTGGAGATAGAAAATGAACGTAGCATTTAAAGGCTTAAGCTGTACAACCTCGAAGTAGCTTCCTTAAAGGCAGACTGTCACGGCTCCACTCGTGAAAAAAAATGAATTCAAAATTGAGAAAAAATCAATTTCAAAAACCTCACTTATTTATAGGCGCGTAATAAATGCGCAACGTTGCCTGTCGCTTTTCCATTCGCTTTAAGCCTAGCGCATAAAACATTAGTAATAAAAGCAGGCCAGAGAGAGCACCGTCCCGCGCATAGCCCAACATGGAATAATGGAATAGGACCTATGTTCTATTTCGTTGGTTTTGGAAACCCGAGATAATGATTAATAGAGAAAGACGGGGGCGTTGGTATTGCGACGTTAGAGGTAAAATTCTTGGCCCGTTGCAAGACGAACTACTGCAAAAGCATCTGCCAAGAATGTTTTCATTAATCAAGAACGAAAGTCAGACGTTCGAAGGGGATCAGATACTACTCTAGTTCTAACTATAAGTAGAGACTCCACGCTAAATTATGATCACTTACCAGTGATTATAGTGTGCGCGGCGTATCTTGAGTCCAGCACTTATTTTGTGATCGGCTACGTCTTCCTGGAGGGGGCGGCTTTAACCGACGGCCGCCATTGTTTTTTGTAACTATTTTGGATATCAACAAGGCACTCTGCGACTAAACACGTACAATTGATTATTTGTGTTCATTCTGGGGCGAACTCAAGATAGGTCGCGGACACTATAACTTGCGATTGGGGTTTCTGAAATCAAATGTTGTAAAAATGGAACGTATTAAAGCTAATAGATCGCCGAATAAAAACTGTATCATACTTGCCACCAAATTGATAAGCGCTATGTTAAAATGGTAAACTCAGCCTGCAAATTTCAAAGCAGTCACGCATGCGCAGAGATTCCTGCGCACACGGATATCACTTAGCAGAGTAAATGTATAGACTGTTACGAACATAGAATGGTTTCATTCCATTCCACCGTGACGCCGGAAGTTAATCATATCAGTCCATCTTTAACTCGCTAACTGGTGTCCGGAAGGGCGCCAGATATTTTTTTCAGCTCAGGTGCATTGCACATTGCAAACATTTCTTAAAAGCATTAACGGATGGTAGATAGAACGCAACGTTTCAATTCTCTCGTCAAAATATTTCCTCCGACAAGCAAAACTCCCGGTATGGCTGAACATAAACACTTTTTAGTTTTCTGTTAAGAAATACACATTCCGGAGTTATTCATCCCCCCCCCCCCCCCCAACAAAAAAAAAGGCACCTATTGCACTGTCAACTAAGTGCCTGTTAGAGGCAGTGTTGCCAGATCCACAGATAAGTCTGCATATCTACAGACTTTCACGAATTTTCCAGACAAAAAGATTTTTTTACTCAAATTCATTAAAATCTACAGATTTTTTTTAATTTCCTGTCCGCGGCCTCCATTTTAACTTACAGGTAGCTCTACGAGTGCAAGAGTGATGAAGCTAGTGATGATAAAGACTAAAATTACGCCCCAACTGGTCGTTGGAACTGGAAGGTTAAGAAGAGTTAATTTCAGTGTTAACTTACATTTTTTTTTCATGGAAGTACGAAAGTGCAAGATTCTTGTAATGGTCTCCCAACAACACAATTAGGCTCCTGACCCCACGCAGTGTCATGTGTATAAAGATCAGTGGTTAAATTGTTCTTTTTAATAATAACTGCATCGCAAGTCATATGAGGTCGGCAAAATTCACATTTTTGTATATCTACAGATTTTTTGTGGACTTTACAGATATTTTGGCCAAAATTGTACAGATAATTTTTTTTTCCATCTGGCAACACTGGTTAGAAGCATTCACGTCCTAGAAAATATGGTGCCGTGAGTTAGGTAGACCAGTCGGTGCCTTTGAGAAATGGGTAATTCGCAGTCAAAAATTAAAGCTGTTTAGGTTATCTTCCAGTCTGTAGAGAGTTTGTTGCATTTCAGAGGATGAATTTTTGACGACACTCGTTGCTTGCACTCCTTTAAATACAATTCTCAGCGAATTTAATACTTTAGGGCTTCTAAAAATTGATTAAAAAAAAAAAAGTAGAGAGCAAGAATTTTTATGTACGCCAACAAGCCAAATAACCAGCACAAACCAATATTCGGCTATTGATTGTCCGTCGTAATTTTCAATCTGCGTTTGAGATGTAGTAGGCTAACGGCTGTCACGAATTCCTCTTTATGGTTTGGTACCAGTAGTTGAGTCGTCATTAGAATGTGTGTGTGCCTCCGTTGCTGGTCGTTTGGTGCATTTGATGCGACCGTCAGCTGTCGACCGGTCGAAAACTTAAAATTTAAAGCTCAGAAGAAAGCAAAAAAATCGTAAAAATTGATGGTGGTCGGTTTTATAGACTTCAAACGGAATGTAGTTTCATTTTATAAATTCGATGACTTTCGTTGGTGTACTTATCTTACTTGGCTTCTTCTTGATAGCACATTTCTTTTATCATTTTGGCTGCGATCACTGAGCCAGCGATCATTTCCAGAAGGATCGCTGCATTTCTTGACAATCTGCCCAACCTCAAGTTAATGATCACAAACTACATTCTTCATCCTTTTTCCAACTTTAATACTTTTTAAGTTTCAAGTAAGAACATCAATTTTCGTCAGAAGAACGCTTTAGACTTTTTTTTTTGTTATTTTACGGTTTTTTTCTGCTGTGCTGTTGAAACTTAATCATCATGAGAAACAAAAAATAATATAGGACTTCTGGTTTTGTTGCCGATGAAATTTAAGAAGCTTTGACCTGCACCCGACTCGCTGATATACGAAGAGGGTCATTTGGAAAAGTTTTAGATTTTGCTTTAAAATCTAGGCTAACATTCTTGCCGAAAGAAAAAAACAACAAACCGAGATATTTAGCCACACAAACATCACTCTGACTGAGCGAAGCAGTCAAGAATTAAAAAAAAATAAAATAAATAACATATAAAGTGTCCACGGCCTATCTTGAGTTCGCCATAGAACGAATACAGGTAATCGATTGTACGTTTTTGGTATTAGAGTGCCTTGTTGATATACAACATGGTAACAAAAACAGTGGCGGCCGACGATTAAAGCCGCCTCCTCCAGGAAAACGTAGCCGCTCAAAAAATGCTGCAGGACTCAAGATACGCCGCGCCGACAATAGGTACTAAAGAACCATCTTAGAAAAATGGGACAGCGAAGAACCGTCAACACAACATTAAACGTGATACGACTTGCTTACAGGCGTGCGTGTTTGTTCGCCAGGTCCTCTGAAAGAAAATGCTTACGAACATTAGGGTAGTGCCAAATAAAAGATGAATAAATAGGATGCTATACACTTCTAACAAGCGTATTGACATCGCTTTTACGTGACTTTTTCTTTACCGTCAACGTACGAATTACTATGAAAATTTTCATAATGGCAGTCTGATCAAACATGTAACATTATGTAAAATTATTAAGAAATTAACGTGCCATAAAAAAAACTCTCAACACTGAAAATAACTTCAACTGAAGGCAAATTAATTGAGTTGCACATTGTTCCGTAGTTAGTACAATCACTACAATAACGACTATGAAATTGGAAATCAAAAACGAACTCGTTTGATGTTTAAGGTAAGGTTTAACTACTTCGAAGTCAAAACAGCAAAGAAACACAAATAAACTTTCCTGTAAAGTTTCATGCACCGCAGTGTTCCTGTACTGTTTAGTCCATGTGAAACCTTGCAGCTGTAATCACATGTTTTTACAGTTTTTACTTTAAAACACGATAGGTCAGATTGGTTCATTCTGCTTGGCTAAACGACATCGCTGAAAAATCGTAAGGTCTTAGTGTACTTAGTACAGACCTACAGATTAAGTAATTCAGGGTTCGTGCAACTCATTGAAAACACGAAAATGTCGTTGAGAATAAAAATGAAATACCAGTCCTGAAATGTTCAGTATGAAATTTTGAAAAGTGTATGTATCACTAGGATGGACGGAAAGGAGGCGACTTGACTATTGATAATAATGCTGAAAAATTTAGCCCAGAAAGTAGGCGAGTGTGCAGCATTAAATTAATTTTACAATAGTTTTGAAAGTTGGGACATGGTTTTAATTTTATTTACGTATCTAGTGGTTGAATACAGCAGTAAGGTTTCACGTGGACTAAACAGTACAAGAACAATGCGGTGTATGAAACCTTACAGGAAAGTTTATTTGTGTTCCTTTACTGTTTTGTCTTCGGATCAGTTAAACCTTACCTTAAACATAAAACGAGTTCGTTTTTGTTTTCTAATTCGTTGTACTTTGACTTACCCAGTTGGTTTTCATAAATCCCCCTCGTTCATCATTCTTAATAAATCAGCAACACGATATCTAAAACTCCGTATTGGTTGACTTCAACTCGTTGGCCTCACGGAAATGTAAACATTTATGTTTTTAAAAGGTACCCAGCATTCACGTTTCTGACGTACGGAGGAGCATGGATTGAGCGAGAAAAGCATGTAATAAACCTTTTCAACGTAAAGCGTACTCTTTTTACTATACAAACTGCCGAAAATATATAAGGAAAGTAATGATCGAACTGTGACAAACCAACTGCAATTAGATTGAGTTGTAATGATCAGAACTTCGATTTTGTGTTGCTGTAGGTCAACGGCAGTAGAGCAAGCAAAGCGAACGATATGGCGTAGTTCAGGTGAAAACGTTTAAACAGCTTCACGTTGGTACATTTTCGTAACGAAAACACTCGAATATTTACTTTCTGTCTGTATAAACATCGTCTTCCAGTTTAGCCTACTGATTCTAATTCCAGCAACTGGAGTTAGGATTTCATTAAATTTTCAACAGAGCTCGTTCACTAATATCAAATGAAACAGTTACTATAACGGTTTATTAAGATCAGCAGCCTAACATCATACGGTCATCCAAAAAAGTAAATACAGGAGTATATTAAAGTTCCGAATGGTTCGGCCCTTCAAAGGAGTGATATCAGCACACCAAGCCATTCGCCAACTTAATCGCACCGAATAATACTTTGGACGTTAAATGAAAAGTTGAACATTGCTACCGAAAGTAGCAATGTTCTAGTTTTCATTTAACCTTCGAACCATTAAGCGGTGCGATTAAGTTGGCGAATGTTTTGGTGTGTTGATATCACTCCTTTGAAGGGCCGAACCATTCGGAACTTGGCGGCCTCTTTTACCAGCTTTGGTTTTTGATATGATATGAAACAACTGCTCGAAATGAACATTAAATTAAAAGTGTGCACGTCCAAGCCAACATTGAAAGTGTGGTTTTTTGTATCAGAAATTTTAATACGTAGAGGCAGATTAGCCTAAAAAAAGGTCACGCGGTTTAGTAGGATTCAAAAGTAGTTAGAAGTATCATTTGACTGCATGGACAGTTATTTCACACCCCCAAACTTTCTGGTAGAGCCCTTGCCTAATGGTTAATGCAAAGGTGAATAATAAACACACCTTTAATTTTTCAGTCAGTAAATCCGTGATAAGTTTGCGTATTTGTTAAAATTGTCTAATCATGTAAACAAACCAACTTTTTCAGCTTTGAACCAGCTGATGAATAAATACGTGGCTAAATGCTCCATTTTAATGAGGAGTTCACCACTTAATTCGAATCGTTCTACTTTAAATTCAAAGTCGTTTGGTTTCGTTCTTCTAGTGCATGACTTTACTGTTTAGTCCTATCTTCACCCTCTTTGAGTAATGTGTTGTGCGGTGCGAAGCAGGGCAAACAAGCTTCTCATCCTGTGCTGTTTACTGTTTGTCTGTCTGTCTGAATCCATCATGATAACTTTTGAACCCATACTATATCGATTTCACCTTCTCTACATGCATTCTCTATATCCGTTACTCTATCCGTTCTATTTGCGGATATAAACTCTTGATTTAAGAACTTAAATCCGCAAACAGGACGAATTCATGTAGAGAATGTGAAATCAATGACGCATGGGTTCAAAAGTTATCATGGATTACTAAATATGAATAAATTTGGGCAAGGAGTTTCGAGGATTATAACGCTCAGACATCAAACTTAATCATACAACATTAACAACAACAAGCATACTATTCAGAGAAATTTATCAGAAATTGATGAAGAATGAAGAGGCAACAGATAAAACGACACCTAGCAGCATCAACTGTCAATAGCATAATATTAAATAAACACAAAAAATGTCCCAGAAACAGAGTAACGCGGCGTTTTGATCGCAAACCAGGACTTTTACCAAGTGGAAATGAAAAGTAAAAATCTGTAAAACATGAATTGGTTTTGTCCTGGGGTTTTGTAAAACAGAACAGGACTAGGGATGGGTCGGTTTTATTTTTTCGACTTCGGTTCCGGTTTCGGTTTTCACGCCCACAAAACCGCGGTTTCGGTTTCGGTATCGCCTTTTTGCCACCATCCACCCAAACCAGCTATTTTTAGTTTGTTTTCTTGTAACATTCATATTACTAGCTTCTAACTCCCTCCTGCTTTCACTTTCAGCAGCGTCATAGACCATGGGCCTAGCTGTGGCACCATTTTCCTCTAGTGTTTTATTTTAATGACTGTCATTTATCCGTACAAAATGATAATTATTAAAAAAAATTAGAAAAACAGATCAATTTTTCTTTTTTCGAACACCGTACGAAAAACCGAAACAAAATCCGAATCGGTATCGGTTTCGGTTTTCAGTTAAAACGGAAAATTCGGTTTCGGTTTCGGTTACCGACCCCACCCTATGCAGGACAAAGCCCGGCTCGTAAGGATATCAAATACGGATGAAAATTGTATACCACCGTGGGGGGGGGGGGGGGGGGGGTGGAGGTCCTGGCAGAGAGAAGAAGACAAGCGGGGTGGAACCATCGAGAAGTCCTGTTCAAGTGGACGGGCCTGCTTTTTTTTTTATCTTTATCTTGATCTGCCCAGAGGCGAAATTTCGTACGTTTCTGTACGGATTCTTACACAATCACGTGCAGCCCAATCCGGTGCAGTTTAAAGAATGTTTCTGTATTCAAAAAGTGCGGAGTTGCGAACCACCAGTAAAGACCAAGCTGTAATTTATAAAAAAAAAGAAGGCCTATATATCCACTCTAGACCACTTCCGTTGGCGCACTGTACTACTTAACGATCCTCAATGGTTGTGTTTTTCTCCTCCTCAACAAGTCCCTCTTTCCCCATAATCGTTTTTGTACGGATGTTGTTGTTTCCCGTGAACCCATATTTTAAAAATTGTACTTTAAAAGAAAATGATTTTGGTGTTGAATTGGGACCGAAACCTCGTATTATTGTATGATGGTAGTAACTTCCGCTTGACATCTGCCGCTTGGGCCTTAAAAAAGCTCTAAACCATGCGCAATGGCTGTTTGCCGTGACGTCACCATGAGTTAGCCAATGACGAACGAGAACGACGGCTGTTTGGCCATCTGATTGGACTAGCCCAGTCACGTGATATGCACGTCACAGCAAACAGCCATGACGCGTGGTATAAACTTACTGCCCGACATCTTCTCTTCTCTGACGCTTTTTTGCTTTATTTACTGACGATCACAATTACTCGGCCAAGCGAGACGTGCTGTAATTTTGTGCTGTTCATGTACTGCGCGGGGTCACTAGTTTTTTAGCTCGGACTCCCTTACGGCCGCTGCTAAAAATCGAATTAGCCATCCAAAAAAAAAAAAACATGAATATTTCCGAAAATATTTGAGGTAGGAATTTCATCTTTGAACTCGTTTATTTCAAGCACCAAAACTATACTTTGTCGTTAAATTTAAACCACATCAGAAAAAAATTGCCAACGTTATCGTTTCCTAAAACATGCAAAAAGACACACAATGTCCAATTTCCATCGAGTACCAATTATTATGATTAAATAATAAGCTCATAACATCTTTCACAGTTGATGACATTGTTGTTCCAATTCAACCCATTCACCGATTGTTTGAGTCTTCGTCGATTTTTTTTTACCAACTATTATCAATTGTTTACATTTTTTCATTAATTCGAGTTTCTTTTTTGAAATTTTTATACGAAAAAAAAAACACCAACAAAATGTGAACAAAACGCAACAAAAAATGTGTTTTTTTTTTTTACATTTTTTTTTGGCGAATAGGTTAGGATGGAATGTTTTGTGGCAAAGGTAAAAAAAACCTCCTTGGCGTACCACGATAGACCCCCTCCTTCCCTTTATTGAGGGTAAAAGCCTGGCCAAGCTTTCTTTCAAGAGATAAGGATTCTACTTCTTCTATTTGCTGTTGGTGCACTTTTCATTCAACCTGATGGCCCCTCGTCTCTCTCACCTCTCACAACCTTTTCTGCTTGAGTGTTCCTGGCCAAAGAGTTTTGACCACACAACTTGACACTTCCCCTCTTTCAATCGACAACTACCAGTCGGGAATTCCTTTTCCCGAACGTGTCGTCAACTAGGACTGACCATCAGCTTGACCGAGAAAGTGGACGGCTTTTCTCCTTTTCGAATTCACGTATTATTAGGACCTAAAAATAGACGAAAATGAAACTGCTGCGGCGGTTCACATGTTGTCACTATGAAGTGCACGGACTGTAAATACTTCAATTATTAGCCGGGGCTTTAAATTAATGATTAAACAGGACGGACAGCCAGATGGGTTGGAGAAGCGTTAAATAAACACTGATGCATTACGCTCAGGCAGTTTGAAATTTAAGCCCAAAAAACAATGCAAATATGTTTGCATCCGTATTTCCGTATATCCGACGACGAATCCTTGCACCTCCCTTTCGCCCCTCTACGTGCGGATCAAATGTATTATTATTATTATTATTATTATTATTATTTATTTAGCCTTAATTAATAGCAAACCATCAGGACACCTTAATTATTAGAAATCGGCAGTTATTGAAGACCCGAACATTGTACCTTTCAAGAAGACTTACAACGCTATACAGTTTGTCGGTAGTGCTTTTTTTACTTTCAATCCTCAGTACTGGTACCATGTCAGCGATGGTACCAGCCAATTAAAAACAAAAACGAACTCGTTTCGTGTTTAAGGTAAGGTTCAACCAACTTGTAATCTAAACGTGACAGCCCCAAGCACAAGCAGTTCCTGTAAGGTTTTAGATACAATATTTTGTGTGCTATTTAGTCGTCGGAAGTAACGGTTTTACCATGAGAGGTTTAGTCCACGTGAAACCTTATTGCTGCATAAAATTGTTGTGGTTGGATTACTCATCAAACATCGAAACAAAGTAAACGCATAAATAAATAAATAAATTAATAAATAATAGTCGTTTTAACTTAATCTGATTTGAACGGACTCCTACAGTTTGGACACCTGATTCCTTTCACTGAATTTACATGAATTCTTTAATATAACATTCAGAGTTTGTGTCTGATCGCTTATATTCTATATCCCTTATAAACAAAACTGCTACGGCAGTACCATTTTATGGCCGTATAAAGAAAATGGGTTTAACGAAACAAGATCCCAAGCAAGCATAAAATCGGGGAAACATTTTGTTAGCAAAACTGCGATTTCTTGTCTTCCAACAACCTTCTCTCGTTTCGCTCCAAAGTGTTTTCTGGTCTGACCGCAAGTTGTAAAGGCAGTGAAGCGTTTTGCATTTCCCCGGCGCAGCCTGACACTCAGAAGGGTTTTAACTTGAATGAGGAGGCAGTCTTCTTCCTTTATTCTGGCCAGCCGAGATTACCTTGGATAGCTGTTCCTAAGGGACCTGTAATACCCTCCCACGCACACTTAATTGGCCTCCTGGCCAGCACTGGCCTTATGCCTTGAGGGCCGGAAGGGATGAAACCTAATTGTCCAGCCGAGACCCCCACCCCACTTCCCTTGTCCCTCACCTCCAGACTTTCGCCTTTAATACTTGGACCAAAGCCTTTATAGAAGACAGTGTTGTAAAACCTGATGCAGTCCAGCTGCGTTTTCGTTGTAACAGCCAGTTAAGGCAAAGCCCCGTGAATGGCCAATGACGCTCTATTTCAAAGGCTCGTGCTGTGCCAAAAGGACAGAAATGGCCAACCCCTCGTAACAGACCTCTTTACGACAATGGCAATCACGATTCCTCGGCCAAATTGTATCTTTTCCCTTATGTGGCAGCAGAAGCATCGTTTCTCTCATCAGCAACCTAACCGCAAAGCTGCTCCACCAGATGCCGAACATTGTGTTGTTCCTAAACAGTTTCTAATTAATAAAAAGCCCTAAAAAGAGTTATAATTAATAAAAATAAAAGCCCTAATTAACAGGAGATAAAAAGTGTTGGCTTCTTCAAAAATATCAAGACGACTGAGTTCCTCTTGGTTCATATAATTTCATAACGATAAAATTTTCACTTTCTACACCTTAGTCTTCGTTAGCAAAAACTGAAAACAAATCAGAGTGTTTGCCGTACTATACTTTGTTTTTAAAAATATTGAAAATAAATGGTAAGAACAGTCGTTCACCTGATATATATATTTTTTAATAAGTAATAAAAATGCCTGAAGATGCCAGCAATTGGCTTGAAGTTGTGCATCAGTTGTCTTCAACCATCGATAAAGAAATTAAGCACGTGTTTGTACGTGGCGCTTTATATCACAATTTTATTAATTTTTCCTAAAAAAATGTTAATACGTGTTGTCTATTGCCGTTGCCTTGTGGACTTGGTAGTTTGTCTGGGCTGAACTCAGCCATAGCAACGTGGCCTGACGGATCAATTCCCTGCTCAGGCAGTTTCATATTTGAGTCAAAAAGGCAGGGGACATAAATAAGCAGCGGAAATAGGTAATGGAAATTTAACATACATACATACTGTTACATACATACATACTTACATACTGTTGGGGGGGAGGACTGAGGCTTAATGGCTCGTCGACAGCTAGGTCATTAGCGCCAACCTCAGTCACAGTGCAGTGGTCCTTCCATCCTGTAATTATCAAATGTAACACCCCAGGATTACAAAAGTTATCGATGTTTTGTTTTCAAACCCAGACAGATTCTAACTTCAGTTAATACGCTGCTAAATTTTTTCATTGACAAATTTTCTAAATCTGTTAATGAAAAAAATTAGAGAGCTTTCAACACCTCACGGAGTATTTAATGCGGGAGTCGCCATGAACAGAATTACAGCGGTACTCATCTTAGTTCTATTAATCGGCAGAATTATGGCGTGTAAGGGAAATTCACATTAAAGTTGAGTATTTTCAACATCAGCAGACGTTTCAATGGAAAAGCCGCCATCACTTATACAGGGTGTCCCAAAAATCCCAGTTCCCCCCTCATAACATTTGAAGGGGTTGAATGAAGACAGTGAAACCCTGGGAATGTAGGTTTGGTTAATGAATCTACCTTTGTGTACAACCGGCATTTCACCTGCCCCCTCCCCCCCCCCGGGGGGAGGGGTGGGGGGACAGGGGCTCCAACTCAGAAATTTCCAATGGAATGGGGGGTAAAGGAATACCTTATTTGAAAGGTCTTCATTAGGCGTGTAAAATGCTGCAATGATAGCTTTGATACGATGAGCCCATCCAAAATGGCGGCCGGTCAACCATTACGATTTTCCTCTGTTTCCCTATGTGTTACTCAGGCTAAAGACATCGTAAAGGGACGTAGGTGGCAGCAAAATGCTTCGTTCAATTTGGTTGGATTACACCCACAACGTCTTCTGCAGTTTGAAATCCAGAGTGTGGGCCTCAGTGCCCCTCCCCCCCCTCCCCGTCTCTCTAGGAAGTGTGGTCCATGAGCATGTACCTTAACATAATTTAATTTAATTAACGTAATTCCTTTCAATCCTTTGAACGTTTAATGAACACAATGTTTAACGAATGAAAAATGTTTGCCGTTCAAGTTTTATGTTTCGTTTCGCCAGTAGCGAAGCAAGATCGGGCAGATTATTATTAAAAGACAGCCCGAAGGCGGGGGGGGGGGGGGAGAAACTGCGGCCCAGACTTTGGGTTTTAACCTGTAAACGACATTGTGAACGACATTGTGGGTGTAATCCAATCAAATTGAACGAAGCATTTTGCTGCCACCTACGTCCCACTGCGACGTCTTTAGCCTAAGTAACAGCAGAAGAAAATCGTAATGTTTGAATGGCCGCCATTTTGGATGTGCTCCTCGTATCGATGCAATCATTGCGGCATTTTACTCGCCTAATGAAGACCTATCAAATAAGGTATTCCTTTACCCCCATTCCATTGAAAATTTCTGAGTTGGAGCCCCTGGGGCCTCCCAATGGGGGACAGGCGAATTGCCGGTTGTACACAAAGGTAGATCCTTCATCAAACCTACATTGCCAGGGTTTGACTGTCTTCATTCAACCTCTTCAAAAGTTGTGAGGGGGAACTGGGACTTTTGGGACACCTTGTATAATGATTGGTGGGTATTAGTTTGAATGCAAATTTAATTCTCGTATTACGGTCCGAGGACGTAAAATTACGGTGTTTTTCACACAGAAAACAGTAAAATCTGACATCTTTTTTTTATAACCGAAGATCAGCTATTGCATGGGGGAAAAAAACACATTTTGCGGACATCATCAGCCCCTTCAGACTGGACAACAACAACACGTGCATTATTAATATTACCAAATATATACCTGTAAATTCTTGATATTACGTGCAAAAAAAAATCCTTCCCTATCAAGTACAATAAACCATTTTTAAATAACAAGTTCCCAATTACATATTTTTTGCAAATTGTAAATAAAATTATGTAGCACTAATGACCTCAAATTCACAAAAAAAAAACAACCATTAGCAAAATATTAATGCATAACAACATATATCTACTTTGTTGTCCTTTCGAACCCAAGGCAGTGAACTAACGATTAATAGGGGCAGACGGCAGTTGTTAGAGATGAAATAAAAAGGCGGAATCATCACAAGACTACGAAAGTGTTCGCCAGTAAAGTTTCCGTTAATCTAAAACGAAAGTTAGAGGTTTGAAGGTGATCAGATGCCGCCCTAGTTCTAACGACAGGGTTCGTACCCTGGAAAAGATGGGCATTTCGTGAAGCCCTTTTCCAGAACTCGAAAAGTATGGCATTCTGGCAGATTCTCAATATCAGGGTGGAAAAGCCCGAAATTTTATCAAATGCTAATTTTGAGCGCTGCCTAAAACTTTTTTTAACCTTAAAATTACCTTGGTAAAAGACCTACCGGCATTTCGCAATTAAAAAAAAAAAGTCGAATGGCCTACGCCAGTTTTCTCTTTCACACCCGACAACGTTTCTTTCTGTTAAAAATTCGACTGTTTTTGGTTCCTTCATTGGCTAATTATAACCTTTGAATACATTTTCATAGACATTTTCAACTTTTTTTCTCCCTACTATCACTGTTAGCCTACGCAATGCACGCAAACAGTATAGAAATTGTATCTATTGAACTGACAAAAAATGGAGAAGGCATGGAATTTGGATTAAATTGGGCCGTGCGAAACCTGTAACCGTAAAACCAGTTATACCACGGCTGTGACGTCACGCTAACTCAACGCCATGATACATTTCCGTTAAACGTGAGCGGAAGTGTGCGTCATTGCCAAAAGTGTGGGTTATCAAGTTACCCCACACTTTTGCCGATAACCCGCACTTTTGACACTTCCGGATCACACGACCGGGAACGCACACACCAACAACCAAATACAGCGTGCAAAAAACGTACAAGAGGAATGACTTAAAAGGAATGAAACTCTCACATGCCTGGCCCATAACTAAGCTTATTCACTCCGCTCTATTCTCCCCTTCCCCCTCCTCGCTCCACAAACTAAAGTGCAACGACCTTCATTCATACCGATACCCTATTACCGTACTTTTTTTTTAACAATTCTCAAGCTACAAACGCACAAAATGAATTACATACCTTCCCAGAACGTCCCAGCAGAATATCTTTCTTTCCCTGCGTCTTCTTATCGAAGTATTTTTATTCCGAAAAAATTCGAAAACTTTAGCGAACTTGCTAGCGTGAAAAAATGGCGAAACGACGCGTTCGTCTCCTTCCCACCCACTTCCCCTTCCTTACAAAGTTGCCGCAAAAGACTCGTCCGTCTACCAACCACTCCACCCTCCATAAACTAAAATGGAATGACCTTCATTCATAGCGAGATACTGATTGATCACCGTTTTATTGAAGCAATGTTCACAAAACACAAACACGTTTTTAATATACGAGCTAGCTTGACGTCCCAACCATGGTATAAAACACTTATAGGTGAGAATCGAGCGAGCTTCGCCCTCGACCTTTGCATACTCGAGCTAGGCCAATAATCGCAGCGGGGGGTTAAAAATCGATACTCGCTTGATTCTCACCAATAACTATGAATTGTCTCAGTTTATACTTTTTTTTTCTTTTAGCGAAATTATTACAACTGCCTAACGTTTCCTCATCTTTCCATATCTGCTTTTCGATACCTTGGCCAAATGTTGATACGGGCCTAAGACATTAAAACATTGTGTAAGTAAATAATTACGAATTAATTTTAAGCAAGTCCTTGTCTGTGTTAAAGATTAATAAAAATTGGTTTAAGCTTTTATTTATGTTTTGCGTGCTTTGCCCTCCATTTTATGGGGGTATGCCATCTAATTCAATCGGATTCAACAACTCGGACAGAAAAACGTGAGCGGAAGTGTGCGTCATTGCCAAAAGTGTGGGTTATTAAGTTACCCCACACTTTTGCCGATAACCCGCACTTTTGACACTTCCGGATCACATGACCGGGAACGCACACATCAACAACCAAATCCAGCGTGCAAAAAAACGTAACGTAATAAAAACGTACAAGAGGAATTACTTAAAAGGAATGAAACTCTCACATGCCTGGCCCATAACTAAGTTTATTCACTCCGCTCTATTCTCCCCTTCCTCCTCCTCGCTCCACAAACTAAAATGCTATTAAACCCTATTACCGTACTTTTTTAACAATTCTTAAGCTACAAACGCAATTACCAATTCCAAGAACGTATTGCAATTTCAACAGGCACCGTGAAGCGTTTGAAAGCGCTAAATTTGATCGCAACTACGTACATCAACAAATTTTATCAGACGACCTGCCTCCACTGGTCGTAACAAGGTGGCCGAAGATACGTCTTCGATACACGTCCACGTTTCTTTCTGTTTCTTTGTGATGGTTTGCCGCGCGCCAGTTTAATATGCACGGCAAAGAAGCAGTACATGCCCTTGAATTCCAAAGTCAGTCCAACACTTAATTCGGTTTTCTCTGCACGAATTTGTCGTGGAAGAAAGAGCCTCCAACATCCTTCCTTACTTCCTTCGCCACTCAATTCTAAACCATCCCTGATTGGTGAAAAGATAGGGAGGGGGAACGAGGCTTAAATTATTTATTAGCACCTCAGAGGAGAATTCCCAGTCTGGCTCGAGATTATGTTAAGTCGAAAGGGAAGTGTTCCCTTTTCCTCACCAGAATAGATACATAAGCAATCTGCCTTAAACCATCCACTCAAATTAGGATTATCTTATCGGCACAAAAGACGTCCATTATCAAAGGTATGGCTCAGGTTTCTGCATCAGCTTGGATCTGGACAATTTAAAAGTCTCTCTATCCGAGGACACAATCACTGCCTCGAGACCATGTCATCAAGCAGTGTGCCGTTTCAAGTAAGGAACACAGAAAGATCGGAAAATTGGCACTAACAAATAACATTATATTAAATCATTGGCAACAAGCCTACAAGGTGCTCAAATTAAAACAACTAATGAGGCCTTTAAACGGTCCATTCGTCCCAGCGCCATTTTGCTCGATCCTCCACATCAAGTACGGACCCAGAGTTCTATTTACTGACCGTTAGTCAATCCCTTGCTAAAAATCCGTTTTTAAAATGTGGCGTCTAGGAAAGTTTCTGTTGAGTATTGGGAACTATATTTATTAGCATCCTGCCATTAAATGATCCTTTGCGAGCTTACAATAACCTTGACGTTTCATCTGTGTGTGTGTGTGTGTGTGTGTGTGTGTGCGCTAATTTTTTATCGTATGTTAATAATTATCATGAGATCAAAAATCTAAAGGACTAACGCGGTAAAAATTAATATCATTTATGTCAATAGATCGCCGAAGAAAAATTCTAAGATACTAGCCTAAAAAATTATAAAGTTAGACGTTAAAATACAAAAATCATTCTGGTTTGCGCCGATCGGTTTCGTCTACTACGCCCAATGCCAACTGACGAGGAATGCAGCTACTATCTTAGCTGGCCTTGTATTACTACGCGCAATCGGCGTGTGGCTGTTATAAGGCAGGAGGAGTGTACCTTTAATAATTTTGACAAGCGTGAGCGTTCTCGAAGCATGCTTCCGCAAACAAACCGTTACATTCAAACAATGCCATTCATACTCTTTCACAAAACATGTGCTGCCCTCTACTGTGACAAAACAGGGGGCACTCATTCAAGTCCATCCAACCCAGAGTAGCCAAGAAGGAAAAACCCCACCTACACCAAGTAAGTAAATAAATATAATTTAAATAAATAGATAATTTTAATATAAATAAAAGCGTAAATATAAATGTAATAAAATGAAAATTAAAAATAAAACAAAACAAAACATAATTTCAAACAGTGCCATTCATGCCTTATCTTACAAGTAAGGGAGTTGAATAGCAATGTAATTTTATGGCAGAAGAGGACAACACCAACTGCCCTCTCTTGCCACAAAACTGAAGCACTTATTCAAGAAGAGCAACTGAAAAGCCCAGATATGCAACCAAGCCAAAATAAAAGTGTCGCAACCAAAATAACATATAAACAACATTTAAAGAAAGTCAAAATAGGTAAATAAAAAATAAATAAATACAAATTATAAAACATTGTAAATAAATAATAATAAAATACGAATTAAATAAAACTAAATAGATAAAATAGGACTAAGTGCCAAACAAAAAAAAACCTACAACCTGTAAACTAAACATTTAAAAAAAAACCACATGATAACTTTACTAAAACATGTCCCACTCTCTCAATCCTTACAAACCAATATTGTCATTCATAAGCCTATTTTTCAGCCTGTTAATCCACAAACCCTCTAATACTCTCCTCTTAAACGAATCATCCACAGATCTTTCCATCAACCACATATTTTCCCAGTCAATACAATGATCCACTTTATGTTTAACCATCTTTATTCGATCTTTATGTTCAACCAAGCGAACCTGCAAACAACGAGATGGATCTGTCTCCAACATACACCAAATCGCAATCATTATAACTTTATACAAAAACCTTTTAAAAAAAAAAAAACAGACCATTGCCTAGTTTATCGTTGCATTTGATTGGCACACAAGCATTTTCTCTAAAAAATTTCTTTTAAGTTTAAAGCAAGCACTCCCAGAGAAAGTAAAAACAACTCTGGATAACGTTTTCTTATTCCCTACCAGCACTTTTTTTCTTTAATCCACTTCTACACCTGTTTTTTTTCGGTACCCAATACTTAACAATACTCCACCCTTGACTTCAACAACCAACAAACAAACTTTTGCCCTACAAGTTCTTATACCGGTCTTTCAAACACCCCATGCACCACACCATTCATTACTTTCCACTTATGCCCAGAGTCACAAGCTACAATCTTATTTGTGACGTAGCATTCGCAAATCCGTTTTTATGTAACATAAAACCACTCCGAAACAGACATATACCCAAAAAGTCGAGGGGCGGGCCCCCCCCCTCCACACACTCCCCCACTACGTCTCCACGTTTCTTCCGATAAAAACAAATTGTCAAATTGTTATCTCTCCTATTCGAATGATTTTCAAATGTAATAGCCTACTCCGGAACTATCATCAACAAACTATCATCAACTATCATCAACAAACCTGATAAGAAACTTATATAATCATTCCCAACTTCCATCAACACTGTTTTCATTTTTTTTTCTCACTGCAAGTTTGGGTCAAGTGTTAACAGCAGGGGTATGGCTCTTTGAGCTGTACTTGTCCGCGTCGGATTTCCAAGATGGCGACCCCATTGAGAAAAAGGCGTGTATCGATTTCATTGTAATTGCGTGCGTTAGTTTCATTATAAGAAGTAAGCAAACCACGAATTGCTAATCTAAACCGCAATATTGCAACCTTGGTAAAATTTTGAAACGACTGAAATTAAATTCGTCGACATACGCTGATAAATTATAAACTATAAAAGCAGACGATGAAACAAGCATAAAGACGGATGCAGACGACACATAAGACGAATTTAATTGCTTGTTATAACCTAAAGCGAAGAATAACTTTTTTTTTTGGGGGGGGGGGGGAGTTTCAAATTTTACGCCTCGTTTTGCATCCCCTGCTAGAAATCGTGTGAACACTTATTTTTAATGTAAATTAATTCTCGCTTTACGTCATGTGTGGCCTCATCAACGTTTTCAAGAAAATAGCAAATAACCATTCTCCGCGATTTTTATTCCCACTCAGCTCGTTTTAATAGGTGGGGGAGAGGGTTGCCCCCTGCCATCCCACCCCCTTCCCTTTACGCTACTGCTCGTCTTTACATTTGGAGTTGCAATTTGAAATAATCCGACTTGATTTTATTTCTTTTTTAGGGGCCGGTCATTGTTTATGGCGGAGGGGGGGGGGGGGAGGGGGGGGGGAAAAACAAAAATTTGGCCCCAAATTTTTTTTTTCCCCCCCCCCCCCCTTCGAGACCCAGAAAAAATCTTGATCCCACTCAAGGTCTAAAATTAGTGTAACCCCCACAACCCTCAGAAAATGCGCTATTCGTATACCCATTGAGACTGTCTGCAGATGATTTCTGTAGCCAAGATTAGTGCTGTATCCAAATTAAGTAGGTAGCTCTCCACACCGACAGTTACCATAGTTGCAAGGAAACGTGTCTCGTTTTTAACGAAAAGACATGTTGGATTAAAAATGTTCTATACAATGTTCCTTCTCTTGCCGAGATTCATACAATGTACGTATGATGAACACACTGTTTGCTTGTATGCCCACATCCATAACATAGTCAGCACCTGAAAGGCCGAAAAATCCAAGAAACCAGGTACCAAGCTTTTCTACAAAGTTTTTTTTTCTAAAAACTAGACTTGTAGAAATGGTATTAATAGCTTCAAAACCTTGTAACACTCACATTATGGGGGTCTGGGAGGTGGAGCTTGGCCCCCAGAAGCTGAGGCGTCTTTAGAAATTTTGACTTCTGAAAGTGCCTTTTTTTAGGTCCAAAAATGACTTTTTCTACCAGTTGGTCAGTGTGTTTTTTACCCCCCCCCCTTCCTCCTCTTGACGTGACCTGAAAAATGTATGAGTACCCCCTCGAGAGGGTCCAACAACTTCATGACTCCCCAATTTCCTCCGCCCCCCTCCCTCCCCGGCCATAAATAATGACCGGTCTCTTAGTATGTAGAGCAATGAAACACACCACAATGAAGCATAATGTTTCCAATTTGCCAAATATTGTTTCAAGTTCCAAGTAGTCCAGTTATTTCGAAAGCATAAATAACTTTATACATCATCTTTAGTAACTCAGCGTTGACCCCAACTAACATGTAAAAGCGATGACATGGTCCGAATTTGCCAGCGCCGGCGTGTGGCGCACATCTCTAGACCGAACGAAGTCTTTTTCAAATCGACGGTGGCGCCAACCTGACTCCTGGCGGCGGTGATTACGCACGAACAGGATCGGAAGCGAATGGTCCCTCTCTGGTGTAACAATATAATATATCTAACTCTGTGGTTAACAGAACTTATTCGCAGTATAGCCCTGGAAAAGTCGCATACCTGTATTTGACTGAATTTTACAAAACCCTGTTACAGAGGAAAGCCATTCAATATTATGGAAACTAACACCTGTAAGTTAACCAGTAGCCAGTGTTAATACATTACGAAGCAGCTGCTAGTGAAATAAGCTATAAAAATTTCGTATCCTGTTCAGCGATAAACGGGTGACATAGTATCACGTTTTGATTGCCTTTAAACAGCCTGCTTCTGAGAATTATGAATGACGAGTAACAGTTATAGCCTGCATTTGCAGCAATGATGCAATGATATGGATATTACCTCTATTTTTCTTTGACAGGTTGCAATCGTCCGAGGCCGTATATAGGCTAGGCCGAGGATGTTTCTTACAATCCGAGAAATAGGTCCTATAGGGCAGTGACACGACGTATATTATTGTATATAACTCTATGCTGGAGACTTAGCTGCAAGGGGCACTGCAGAGAGAACCAGAAGGGCGTCATACTGAAGCCGATGCTGTGAAGAGCGATTTCTTAGACCTAAAACGCGCGATTTTTTGTTGTTGGAGAAAACAACGTTATTTTAAGCCTAAAAAATCCGCTCTTCCGTTGTTTTTCCCGCCATTTTTATGTAGTGCACCTTGTAGTTATGCCCTCCAAAACTCATACTGGTGCCAATCTGGTGCCAATATGGCGACAAATGTCACTGCTCTGTAGCATGGAAAAAACATCTATCAGCGGACCATTGGTGTAAAATAGGGTTATAAATTTATTATGACCGTGCGTTTGAAGAGCACCATTTTCAGATCAACTTACAATCTCCGTTCAAGACGGTGAAATAACAGTGCGCCTTCTAAGATGCACGCTGGCGCTGCGTGCTTGTTATTGATAGGCATTCCAAACTGCCGTGTTCACAAACGCGGGCCAGTTACTGCATATGGATATGAAATTTCAATCCCATCAGGAGTTCAGAAAAGTAGTGATTTCCATGCTGTAGCATACTATCCCTTCATATTCCATCCCTTGGCACAAGGTCATCTGGGACAGAAGTTGTCGGTTTCTCGGCTCCAGGCCAATTGATTCAACATCGCGAAAACCTAACTTTGCCAAAGCGATGCTGAACGGCGTCAATTTTCCGACTCGCGCAAGAACGGTGTGTTGAGCCAGGATGCGAGACTCGTCATTTCTAACTCAGTCGGCCTTGGCTCGAAGAAGCCGTCTTCTTCCCCGTTTCAAGGGCGCACAACGCTGCCACACTCAAAATTGCCGCATGCCTGGAGTAATCGTATCACGAGTGATATTTTCGCACCTATTCATGGGGTTAAAACCTTAGAATAATTTCAACGAGGGTTATCCCAGAAAATAGCTACGATCAGTCGTTCCACTATTGGCCGCATGTTGTCGAGACCTAGAACGAGAGATGGAACGTTCGGTAATATTATCATGGACATTCCATCGAGTCCTACGGGTTCTCCTTTATATAACTCCTGATTCTATTCAATGATTATGACAGGAATGGCTTAGCCAAATAATTCGTGACAAAAGAGGCCAAAAAAGGTGTGCGGCCGCGAATAATTAGCAGCTTCATGCAAGTTACTTTTTTATGTTGCAGACGAGAAGATTTGGTTAAATAAAGCGCCATCGTTTTTCATCACTTAATAAACAACCATCTACGTGAAGAACGAATTTAAAATAAAACGTTTCTGTTTTTGTTACCACGCATATGTTCCTAACGAAAACGTCACATAAATACTACCCTACTATTTTAAATATTTCCGTATACCCTGTTAAAAAAAACACTAACGTCGCTACATGTTTTACGTGTTTATAGTGATGCAAATTGAACGCTCATGTTTTACATTTTAAGCACATTTCAAGTCCGCATCACTAAAAAAAAAAACTAACACGTTTTATATGTCGGTAAGTAAGAAGGTAGGAATCATTGTTTAACTGGGTTGATGCGGGATTTAACAGCTGACTTTACAACGAAAAAAAAAGTGGCCGTATGGACCATGGCACATGATTACAGCACAGCTTTTGCGGCATTAGGTCGGTATGAGCCATTTAATGCACACTTTTGGAAGAGCGTCGCCCGAGGAAATGTGGAAATCGTCTGAGGGGAAGAAGCCTACGAGGATATTCTACTCCTTCGACGACATCACTTTACTAAACGTGTGCATTAAACCGCTTACAACGGCCATTTTTGCAAAAAAAAAAAAAAAAACATTCTGTAACTTGGGCCGTCCGGGAACTCGGGGAGGCTATCACTATACAGGAGGTCTATGTTAAAAAAAAAAAATGTTGACAAATGTATGAAAATTGCATCTTTAAGTTGCAGTAAAGTTTCAAATTCACATTTATTTCTTAAAAATTCGCTAGTTTTTGGAACCCCGCCGAAGATGCTTACTGCACTCCCCCATGTCGAGCTCCCCCCGCTCCCCCTCCCCCGCACAAGGTTCCCCGAGGCCCTTGCATTATATTCTCGGGAAGACCCGACCTTTCCAATCCAACCTTGCTTGTTACCCTGCTTTTATTTCGTGTAGCAGTGCCGGACGGAAACACTGATGTCGGATGAAGGGAGAAGGTTTAACTTCCTTGTTCGTCAAGGGAAAATTCCTAATCAAGCAACAATCTGTTCCATCGAGCTACGATGCTTTAACAATCACTTTGAAAGAGCGTTTACACATGGAATACTGTTACTAAAGTTTGGTGGTAGTTTGACCGGGATATGTCTTAAATTTTGTTCGCTGTGGGCACTTGGGAACTGAGCAACCATGCCGAGCAACCTTACCGCAATTACCCATCTTCAAGAACCGGAATTATTTAAATTACACATTTCACTGTTATGGGGCAGCTGTACTCCTAGAGTTACCCGTCTTCATGACGGGCTTACAGCCAGTGAAAAATAAGCTTTGTACGCTTTCTTGGTGTTTATTGTTTAAAAGGCACGATAAATCATAAGCAGTTAACGCTCCCTAAAACTCTTTGAACCCTTTGATAAATCCTATAGCAGGCCGATTGCTTTTTTTTTTAGGCTTATACTTCAAAATTAGCACGATTCCCACTTATCACAAAAACATTGTTTAAACGTCTCACGAAACGAACTCATCAGCAAAAGTGTTGTTTAAAAGTCACATGGAAAGTATTGATCGTGCTGCTTTTAAACAATGGATGTCTGATAAAGTGTGAATCGTTCGACTTTTAAGCAATGATTTTAAGCCACGAATCATCAAACAGTTTTGAAACACTCAAATCGACCGACTTTCTTCTCCACCATCGTACAAAATCCAAGTGATGTCTATTCGAACATATACGAAACAGGTGTGTCGTGCATGTAGCTATTAAGAAGACTTATAAGAATCCGACGTCATTTCGAGTAGAGGATCACACCTACGCAAGTTTGTGCTTTACTCGAAGTGTCGCGTGGCGAACGAAATATATTAAAAAAATTACCAGCCTATACAATAAATTGTGGCCGATTCGTGGACGAAACGTCGACGGCAGCCAGATATAACATGAGCAGCCATCAGGTGCAGGACGTTACAGCTTTTTAGCTTTCTGCTTTTTAAATCAACGGCAGGAAACTAGCAATTGTGGATATCGAGCTTGCTGAAGGTTTTAGATTGTTGAAAGTATGGTCATAAGAAGTTTTGCCACACTGGTCAGTGTCAGATGATAAATGGTCTTCGTGTGCCGTGTTCCCCAACAGCAGTTTTCTCTAGGTGCACGGAAGCTGTTTTTTCCAACAGCTTCCGGTGGGCCTGGAAGCACATACTCGGCTTCCCCTTCAGTCCTTGGAAGCTGTTGCACAAAAACCACTTATCAGCGGACCATGGTCCACAACTGTTACTTACAACCGTCGTCTCTTTCATATTGCTATTCTTGCTTTTAGGGAGCACGAACTCAAACTGGGTTATATGCCCCACGACCAGTTTTTTGTTGTTGTTTGTTTGTTTTTAAGGAGCACGAACCCAAACTGAGGCACGACGATGAGACTGCAGTTCAACAATGAAGTCTTACCAAAGAATAGCCGTCATCTTACCAAAAAAAAAAAACAAGAATCTAGACACATGCTAGTGTGTCGCCGCCAAGTAACAATAGATCATCCCATTGTAGACATCCGACTGTTAAAAAAGATAAAAAGGCGGCCTTGCAGTGCTGGAAACACCGGTTCTCGTCAGATCCCCGAAGTTAAGCAGCATTGGGCTGGATTGTTACTTGGGTGGGTGACCGCCTGGGAATCTGGCTGTTGCAGACATAGGGCCTTAGGGCTTCGGGCAGATGACCAGGAGTGGTTAACGCTCGTTAAACCCTTTAACCCTTTTAAGGCGGCCTCATTAGCAGACATGTGTCTGTTAACTGTAAGCAACTAAAAGCATATTTTGGCATGTTGAGGTTAAATCCCAATGCGACAGAAATCGTTCAAATTGTGGTAAATGTAAGGGGAAGGTGCAGGGATAAAGAAAAACTGAAAGTTAAAGGCTGAGTGTCCACCATTCATAGAGAGAAAAATGCGTCAATAACGTTGTTTTTATGTTACTGACTAGCTAGTAACTAGTAACTAGCTTAGCTAGTAACGGTGGCCCCATGTTAAATCCCATAGACTCATTGCTCATGACTAGAGCAAAATTGAAAAGGTCTACGTAGCTGAACTTTTGCACACGGATGCATGGTGATCTGAGCATGGTCCTTTTGTTGGTTTGGGGGGTTGTAGGGGTCAGGGCAAATGCGTGGGAGGGTTTTGAAATTCGCCATCAGCAAATTTAAACTTTGTTTCTTTTCCAAGTTGCAACCGAAGATTTCAAGCCACAATGGCTTGAACAATCAAGACTGGTCCTTAGATTTATTGTAAAAACCTGGACAAACTAAAAGCTAAACTGTAACGAAGGACAAAATAAGGAAACATTAACGTTGCCGTGGATTGCGTAAGAATAAAAGGATGCACGTTAGATGATGGTTACGCAACAATATGAGCATCCACGATGTAACGGGTTAATAACCCAAAAATGCAGATGAGGTAAATAGCAAAAAAAGGTCATCCATTTTTGGGGGGGGGGGACAGGTTGCGGCACGACTGAGACCGCGTCGGGGAGCTCCCAAACAGTTAGTTACACTTCTGATGAAGAGACGGCCAACCAGACAGGCATAACAACTTACTAAGTGCTTCCCGCTTTGGGAAACAACCCAAAAAGAAATGCTGGCCAACACTTAGCCTACTTTACCAAACTAATACGTTCGTGGCAATAGTATCAAATCCATAACGTAGTGCCATATTATTACAGTAACGAAAGAAGTTCAAATTGAGCAATAATGTCCGCAAGTTCTACCAACAATAGACTCGGAGTGCGAATTAGTTAAACCATGCGCAATGGCTGTTTGCCGTGACGTCACCATGAGTTAGCCAATGACGAACGAGAACAACGTCTGTTTGGCCGTCCGATTGGACTAGCCCAGTCACGTGATATAAACGTCACAGCAAACAGCCATTGCGTGTGGTGTAGAAGACGGTATTTGTCTATAATGTGGTGAAACTGTCACATTGTTATGCTCAGGCTTCGCCCTCAGATGAAATGCGATAGTCTTACCGCATTGTTGACGAAATTTGTATTTTAATTGGTACAAGCAATGCTTGTGCATTGTTGCATCCGTGCGAGTACGGGTATAGTTTTACGCATTTTGTTAACAATGGCCGGGTCGAAAGTTGGGTTATAACAATTATGATCGAGGTTCATAACCACCATGTGGACAATCAGGCCGACTTGTTATATTTTGTAGTGTGGCTGTTGTACTAAATGCTCTGAACGTAGGTCTTGAATGTAGGAACTCACGCGGAAACAGCTCTTGTTTTTCCATTCTATCGCCATGCTGCAATACTCTTAGTATAATACCAGGAGCCTATAGAAAACAACTAGGAGCGTGTCTCGGTAACTTCCACTACAGTGTTAAGTCAGGAGCGGCTATAGTGGTGTACAAATTTGTTAGCAGAGGTCGCCACCTGCATGAGATGATTAGAGGAGTGTGGTGTGCGTCACGTTCTCAGGGCTAATTTTCGGTCCTGTTTAACATGGAAACAATACCAAAGTAACAATAACAAAACTAAACAAACAGACAATCAGTTGTTCGTAAGTTGCTCTATAGCCAACAATAAAATAGAGCGTTGCTTTCGTAGCACACGTCTGTTTCGCGTGCTACGTTTCAGTTTCGATTTTAGACAACTTGGCGCAGGCGCGGTATTGTTGCTCCTTCTGGCGTTAGCACATCGTACTAAATTAAGCACTCCTAACGTAGACCAGCCACACACGCTCCTAGTTGTTTTCTCTAGGCTCCTGATAATACCTATCTTAAAAACCAAACGATTGTGGAGAGTTGGAGTCTCGAGAATGAACAATGCAACGTGTCGGCAACACTTGATGACTCCTCCATCTGCTCATTTCATTAAGTTGTCGATTAGTGTAGTAATTAAATAAGCCTTACTCTAAGCCCCATACATCTCCACTAAGTACTAAGTCTGTAATGAAAATTTATTCCTCCCTTTTTTTCCCTTCACGCTTCATTTCCAACTGCTTCTCTCCTCGAGTGGAAATTTTGTTTTCCTCCAATGTTCATTAAGCGTTCTTATTCAAGTTTGTTGCTCTAAAATCGATGGCCCGCACCAGACTCCTTTATCTCGTTTGTCTTCCGTCAAGTTAAGGTTCCGCTAACGGTTTGACTTTCACTCCAAATACAAGAAAAAAATAGCTCTTAACAAGACTGATGGATTGGCTGATCGCAGCCACTTTAGTGCTAAAGTATAAAGGGGAAAAAGGAAGGGTATAGCCAATTCCAACAAACGGGATTCGGGAACTCACTATAACGATGAATGCACGAAAGTTGTGAAAACCAGTATCTTTGTTATAGCATATGAGCTTGGTCAACTGGACAAATTTAGGGACATCGTCTATACCAGATTGAAATTGAAAGTATCTCACGTCGGTCATTTCCTAGTGTATTAATAGCTCGCCAAGATTCAACGACAACATCCACATTACCCAGATTAAATACTGATACTTGCGTCAGTAAATCTCAGAAACTTGGGCTGTTTTCTGGGGAATCTGGTATGGGGAATAATAACAATACGACTGAAAAGGCTGAAACTGCGTATGATCGGGAAACTTTGGTCGCTTGATTACACATAAGCAATTATTAATGGTTGACAGCAGCAGTTATTTATTTTCATTTTAGGCCGAAACCGAAACCTGTACCGAAACCGGTAAATTGGTTTCCACCGATTACCCGGAACCAAAACCTAACCTGAATTATATCAGTTTAATAATTAGACAAAAAGCAAGGATAAAATCACGAGTGTATGGTTTTTTCGTACGCATAGTCTAGATTGGGAGTTAGAGTCCGGTTTACCAATTTTCTGCCACTTGGCTTGGTAAATCCACGCCACCTCCAATCACTACCAACCCCAAAAAAGTTTCAGAGCTAACAAAAAAAAAGTCAGTCTTGCGAAAAAACTTCACGACTTTCGTGTGCATTTTTTGTGTGTCTTTTTTTTTTTTTATTTTAAAACTTTAATTCGTCTCAGCAAGGGAAGTCTAGAGAACTGGAAAAGGGCTACATTCAACAAGTAATAATTTTGCTTGAAAATTTAAATAAATAAAGGGAAAGGGAAAGATAAATCCCTCCAGTCTAATGAAGTCATTATAAACATGATTAAATATGGATTTAAAAATTTGGCATTTGTTATTGATTGGCATATAGGCACGGCAGATGAAAGCAGTATCTGAGATGGTGTCTCTTGCCTTGGATTAAAAAGGGCGGAAAGCCAAATGGGCTAAAAATATATTTACGTTGCCCTTTGGACTTAAATATCAGACTGCCTGAGCGGGG
>JAHWFP010094723.1:0-19901 GCA_023313725.1 Lithobius niger | reverse complement strand
GTTAGCCTAACATTGCACCCAGCTTCCGTCGATCCCACGGCACAGTCTCCGCTCTTGCGCACTCTAGATCGGCCCTCAGGAATTCGACCGGCGTGCATGATTTAAACAACACTGAAACGCTGATGATACCGGAATGAATGCTAACATTCCAGAGTCTCGTTTTATATGTGATTGTTATCGTAGCCACATCAATCAATGTCTTAACTGATTGATTGGATTTACGGAGAATTTTAGGACTTGACAGTCCGGGTCCTTATCTTAATTAGGGGACCGCTACAAATGCCAATCATGGTATTGTTTAGTTCGGGAAGTACATTAGCCAATTCTAAGTATATCTAATTTAAGTTGCTCTTATCTTAATTGACCTGTCGTCCGTGCATCCGCGTAGTAATGATTGATTGTTATTGTTGGAACTGATAGATCATGAATGACGATTTTATCTTAATTAGTATCCCTAAATGAATCGTTCTTTGAATCGGTTGTAGATAACGTAGATAAGATAGTGTAATGCAATGCCAATGCTTTATCTCTTACAATAGGTAATTATAGTAGTTTGGGTTACAATGAAATGCTGCTGCTCGGTCGTTCTTTCTTTGAAAAGGGCTCCCATCTCGATTTGTTCAACTAGGGCCAGTTTAATCTATAAAGAATAAATATTTGGTTCATGCATTAATAAATGTATGATATATGTATACTTTTGCATATACATAATTATATTTATTGTTTCTGTAATAAAGACCAATTAGGCCTAATTAAAACCCTTACATAATCCCTGATTCAAACTTAAATCACGGTACCTTTTTAACTGTTCCTGATTTTTGCTTCCAACCCAGCTACTTTATTAACAGAAAGCCACTTTACATAATTCTAGCAAGAACTTCGCATTCCACCAACTGGCCCAACTTTTTTTCTAAGTGGTTGTGCGACAGGAAAAAAATAACCTCGTTGTCGAGGTAAAAAAACAACCATGCGCAGAAGTCAGAGCGCCAATTACGTATAGTGTAATTAATTTGCCTCATTAATCGAGCAAAACTATTCTGGGTGGTTTTTAGATAAAGTTAAATTTTTATGTGATGTAGAGTTTGTTAAGCATGCATTGACCTGAGAAACGCAATTTCATGTAACCGGATTTGAAAACTTCAACCAATCTCACGATTTATCTGTTGAGCTGAAACAAACGACAATTTTCCGTTCTTTATTCTTTTAATCGCATTCGTTTTTCATTTGAGGGAGGGCAAAAGCACTATCTTTCCTTTGCTGGTGCTCTACCTTCTTCAAGTTGGCCGTGTCTCGGCCAAGGTCGTTCAAGGCTGCGTGGTTTCTCCTTGTTAGCATGTGGTTGCCAGCTCATTGGCCTAGTTTTGCACTGCTGAATATGAAAAGAGAGAAACTCTTTACACGTTATGTCGTTACAATTTCAAAATTGTTCCCTTTGAAGTCTTGTTTCTTGCCTCTTCTTGTTTTGAAGAACGTCACTTCACGCCAAATTGTGACTTTAGTTTAGATCTGGTATCGCCCAAAATTAATGGTAATAAATCATTTCACCTTCATAGGTCGTTATGAAATGATCCTTTTGACGGTTGTCAAAATAATCGTATATGCACTGGCAACAAGAGGGCAACAAGATTTATTTCATCAGAACATACAGTATTATATCCATGTGTAATAAAATTACGAACAAGTATACACTTTTTAAAATGTCGCCCAGAAATTCATGTATTTCTGTAGTAAGAATATTTCTACTGTTTGAACCCATAATAAAATCCATACTGGCAACTTAGCTTTAAATTATTAAACATGCTTCTATATAATTATAATCGAGATTAAAATATGTATTGTATATAGGATGTTCTTTGTGAAATTACAAGTGTCTATGATCACGAATCCCTGGAAGTTATTCCAAATTAATTCAGAATGGTGTAAATTCATAACTTCCTTAATCGAAATCCTAATCTTAGTCAAACTTTTTAATAATCCCTAATAATTTTCGTTATAATTTGTTTAATTGACCAAATATTACCCAATTTCTTTAACCTGTGATCAATTTTGTTACGTATGTAAGTATTTCATTTTCCATTTCAGGAATATTATTGTTTTTTTTTTCGCTTTTATTCCCCAATGTTCAGTGTGTTTTGTTTTACCATGATACGTCATTATGAATTTATTTGCCTTTTTTTTTATTTATCTATGTATTGTTAACATGCGTTCGCAATTATTTTCCCTTTTTTTTCTGTGGTAATAATTTGAGTATGTTGTTATTTCATGTCATGTATGTAACCATTAATTACTGTTCGACATTTTAAACATAATCAAAATTCATATTCTGTATTCAAAATTTTCAATTAACTTTTTTAACGTATTATTTTCTTAGCAATTCAACCTTTAATTTATGGTTGCATTACATTTATGTGTATGTATATATTTTCGTATTACACATTATTATTATTGTTTCTAAGTTCATTTGTTTATCCATGTCTCAATTTCAATTTGTTTTGGAAATCGTGTTTCTATTTTATTCATTTTCGCTATGATATATCCGTAAATATTTTTTTTTATTTACGTTAATTCTCCTGAATGTTATATTATGTTGCCGCTGTGTACAATACTGTGCAAAAAAAAAAAAAGACCATTTTATAAGGAGGAAGATGATCAGCTGTAACAATCAAACTCTTATGCTTCTAAGTTCATTGTTATGGCTTACCATTGTTACGACTTGTGGTGAATATTTATTTCGAGTCAGGTATGTCAAAGATCCTAGGTTTTCCATTTGAATTTCTCCAGATAAGTTGTCTCTCTCATCATCTACTATAGGGTAGAAGTTCCCAAAAGGGGTTTATCGCTCTCAATAAAAACTCGACTTGAGTTTTCATTCCTGCTGTAATAGTTTGTTTTTGGAAGACGAATAATGAGAGGCGTCATTTTAGTTATAAAGGTTAAATTAAAATTTGTCTTATTGTTCAAACCTATCTGTCGTGAGATATCTGGATGGGCATAATACCGGAGAATGGTCTTGGTGCCCGACGACTGAAAGAGCTTAGCCTCACTGTTAGCTGAAGTGGGAGGTAACTGTGGCAAAAGTCTCTGCTCTACTTGCTGGTCAGGTTACTGTGAAACACAAAATTGGAACAATTAGCTGCTATTGGATATAATCCAGGATTTTCTGGACAGTGTGTCAACACAACAAGATTGGAGGTATCCCGGTTCTAATCCCTGGGTTTGCCCTCCTTTCAGGGGAAATTTCTACATAAACTAGTTTAATATTGAAAGCTGCTTCTTGCCCCACCACCTCATCCCCGTATTTTCACTTCTAAAACAAATGTCAAAATTTATGATAATGGTTTGCTTACTATTTTTCTTTTACCATTATTGGTGAGAATATTAATTTAATAACTCGTGTATCAAGGTGGTAATGTGCCAACACACTAATAGACAAAATAATAATCATACAAAACTCCAATGGGACCCACCAAGTTTTTGCCGCATAAAGTAGTATTATCAGACCCAAAATGGCTGTCAGCAAGTTTGTGGTCCGACCGTGTTCAGTCTAGTACCGACATGTTGAGTGTTTCAGTGTTGAGAAGGTTGAGTGATCAGTGTTGGGACGAAACATCTTGTGACGGCCATTTTGGCTTGGATATCACTAATTTATATGGTGAAAACTTACCTGTGTGAGCCGAGCTATACGAAAAAAAAACCTGCAACACCATTTGGAAAGATTTTTTTTGGCAATTATTCGGTTTTTGTATGATATCACAATGTTTTGCAGTCTGGTATCACTACATTATGTTTTGAAAATTTGATGGGTCCCCTTTACGCTTGTGAGGGTTTTTGTATGAATTCACCCCTTTTCGTTACTTTATGGTTTTGCTTTAGTGAAAGTATTGTTTGTCAGCGCCGAATGAAAATGTAATTGTAAATAGTTTCTTGAACAGCCTAAAGAAAATCTTAACTTTGGTATAATTAATGTTACCTGATTAATCATATTTCCAGTAAAGTGCCCGTTGTATTACATTTGGTTGCAAAAAAGAAACAACTGAGCACAACAAGTGAGTTTTGAAGCTACGAGTAAACTACGAATATAAAGTTAAGAAAATAGCAAATGCAAAACAAAACTAAAATTTTTCAAAAAAAAAAGTAATTCCAGTCAGAAATTTCAGGCACACACCCCCAAATATTTTGTCTTCGATAGACCCCACACAATAGGAAAATCCCAGCACTTTACGGTTACTTAGTACTATGGATTAAGCAGGCCTTAGGTAAATCATAGCTCGATCATAGCAGGAGACCGAGATAACGCTTGCGTTGGCCAAAATCTATGCCATACCCGCTAAAGAAGCCTAATAATCTCTTACACTTCTATGGTGGGCAGTGACTGGCAGGGAATTAGCCAGGGTTCTCTTCATGTCATCGACCAAATCAGTTTCTTCAGCAACTAGACCAACTCAGCCATGATGACCACAGAAACTAAATGAAATTAATTAAACTAGTGAAACTAAATGAAATTAATTAAACTAGCTAAAACTTACACCTGTAAGTATTAGCCAAGTATTAAGATAATTTGGGCATGCCTGTATTTCTTAGATTTTCCTATTAATATTTACACATATTAAAAAATTTGTATGACACCATATTTGACCATATTTGACCCATGTTTGACCTTCTTGTTCTTTCTATGTTCCTTCTTGTTTTTCTATGTTTGGAAAAAGGAAAGGGGTCGAGATATTGTTCAGTAATTTTTTATAGTTGCATGGTCTTCCTAGACTGGAATGGACTTTGCTGGGGTCCCCTTTCCAGTCAACGGCCAGACCAGCTTCTTCAGGTAACTAAAATTTAGCTTTACCACCATTCAACCACCATGACCAGTCATAGAAATTAAAATTAATGAAACGAAATTTACTCCAAATATTAGTAATAAACAAATGTTGGCGCCAGTGTGTTTCTTCGGTTATTTTATTAACATTTAGAAACATTAATTAGATGTTAATTATTCATGTATGTAGTGCGATATTTGACTAGACTTCTTGTTCTTTCTACCTATCATCACGCAATATGAATCATACTGGCCTAAAATTTATTTTATTTCAAGATCGACAGCCATTGCATGTAGCGAGCAATACCAAGTTTTGGAAAAAGGAAACCAATTCCATTCTAGATTTAGGGTTTAGTTAACATCTCTGTATTGTGTGATGCGGTGGCATTAACGGCCACTGAACTGTAACTGAGGTTGGCGCTAATGACCTAGCTGTCGACATTCCATTAAGCCGCATTCCCCCTACCGGAAACATTATTAATATTGCGCATTCGGTTGAGTCACCTTAAAAAAAGTCAAAAGATGAACAGCAAATAACAAATTATAATGCTACACTTTACAGCAGTCATTTGTGGCATGAAAGCTAGTAATTAGTTTCTTGAAGAAAAATGAAGAAATCAGCCAAACATTTACAAGTATAAATGAAATGATGTGTAGTCTGATATGCACAATCCTACGAAGTAGAGGAAAAGTAGACGAGAAATGCGGCGCGTAATAGCGTTACAAAAACAAGTGGCATAACATGCCGCTGCTTCAGAGAGTTTCTTGTGTTCATTTATAGTTATCTTACCAAAGCTCTTTCTTCCCATCAAGCAACATTTTTTGCAGCATCAACTGCTTAGAATCGAGGGGTGGATGGGAAAATATTATGCTGATTAATCGGTTGAATCTTTCTAATAAACAATATATATAACAAGCAAATCTATTGAAACACTGCAAGACTAAACAGGGCTGGAGCCTGGAGCCAGGATCTACCCCAGTAGCACATTGGTTACAGCAGTAAGTCCTGGGTTCGAGTTAGAGTAAGGGCAGTTGTCTTTTGTTTCTTTCTTCCTTCTTCTGATTAATGTATCTTGGATTCTCATGAAGGCAAGTCTTTAATACACACTGTTTCCTTTGTTTACCCTTTACATGGTGATTTATTCATTATTTCCAACAAATTTACTATTTATTTTTTTATCTTTCAGATTTCTTCGATCCTTATGTCAGCTGAAACGAACTGTAAAGAAGAAACGGCTTAATTGTAAACCTTGTATGCGGAAGAAAGTATAGTGGAGTGGCAACCCCTGGGATTCCACCGGGGAAACTTTCGAACATAGCAGGTGTCAGAGTTGATGTCCAGAATACATCCCATAGCCACTAAAGGAGCCTGGCACTGCGAGAGTCCCCTTTCCAGTTATCGACCAGGTCAGCCTCTTGAACAACTAGGCTGACCTCTGCCACTGCTCAGCCAACATGACCATTGCAACGAAAATAATGAAACTAATAAACTAGCTGTTATTATTAGTTGTAAATATTTGTAAGAAGCGAATGTTGGCTCCATTGTGCTTCGTCTAGCGTATTAATAGTTGGAAGCATTAATTAAATTTTAATTATCGACGTGGTGCAATATTTTGTCATACAAGGACAATATTAAGAAATATTAATAATCGCCATAATTCGTAATGGTTTGTAATTCGTAATGGTTTGCATCCACTCAATTTTGTTTTCTAAGTAATGTTGCGATCTTTTTCTGCGAATTTCATACAATAAGCATTAAGCACTGTAATAGGACCAACAATGGCTTGCCCCATTTACTGTTTAGACAATTACCTCATCGTTCCTTTGTTGCCATCCTGGCGACCATCACGCCTTTTAACAATCATTTCTGAGAGCATTCTTGAATCCCTCCGCGGTCGTATTTCGTGCACAGTATTGTATATACGGGTGTATATATTGTTGAAATTATGTTTCTTTACTTAATTTCATATTGTTTGTTTTATGTTTTATGTCCGTATACCTATTTTTCTTATTTACGTAGAATGTTTGTACTATTTTTTTTTTAATTTTCAATAATATTTTTATTTCAAATTTCAGCAACGTGTTTCTTGCTTACATTATTTCTACACTACATCCTGAAACACATTAGTTTTAAGGTATTTGCATGTGTATTGTCATGAAACAAGTTCTAGTGTAGTATTTGCAAATGTTGCGAGAAATGAAAATGTTTCGCGGTCTGCGCGTAGCCTCCATACAGTCTGTTGAAAGCTACTTCTATTTCTCCACACTAGGGTCCCCGTGTGTAGAGCGTGTGAACGCTCTTCACGTCGATGCCATGTTTTCCTTTGTTCTTCGTTGGATACTCATGTTTTACTCGTCGACAACGTTTGCCTCTTTCAACTGCCGACGCAGCCTAATTTCTGGTGCAATTTTTCTGCTACGGGTATTGTAACCATGCGTAGAGTCAAGCATTTTTTGCTTATTAAGTTCGTAATCTATTTTATGGTATTTATTTTGTAAATGAGCGGCTGATTTTGGCTCGACGCGTTTGCGTTTGTTAGTTAGGCTTGTTTCTGAACCGCTAGCTGCATCGTCGGTTTCGGAAGGAACCAACATTGGCAGCTGATAGATGGTCTGTCGGATCTTACAAAAGTTGTGCTATGTATTTTTATAATTTTATTTCAGCTTCCGTTAACGTTCCGTTAAGCTGCTCCAATATTTCAAGGTCTGTAGGTACATTGAAAGGAATAGGTTTGAGTATTCGTTCTTAGAAACCATCCAAAAAATGTACGATACGAACTATAACATCGTTAGCGAATTCCATTATTCTGAACGGACCTGTCCAAGTTCTAAGCAATTTCGGAGAAATTTGCTTAATTGGTAAGAAGTCGCGTAATAATACGTAATCATCGCCCAGATAACAGTACCAGATAACAGTACGATCGAGCTGTGCGATCATAAAGGCTTCCCAATTGTGCGTTCGAACGACTTCGAATGCCGCTTGTACCCTACTCTCTAGACGGACTATAGTATCGTCACTATCATAGCAGATTCGTGGTGGTTCGAATGCTAATGCACTCGGTAGTCTTAATTCAGAACCATGATGTACATAATGCGAAGTAGTAGAATTAGGGCATGCATTTAGCGCTACCATCACCAATTCTAGATATTCACACCAATTTTTAAGACAAGTAGCTGAAATTTTACGTTATACTGTTTCTATTCTTTTATTTGGTGCTTCTATGGATCCTCCTACCCACGAAGTGTTAGGAGTGAAATTTATTTGCTTAATGTTAAACATATTAGCTAATCTAGCAACAATAGCGTTATTTATCTCCGAGTCGTTGTCTCCCCTTAATTGCACTGGTGCTCTGAATCCAGCAATAAGGTGCGAGAACAATTTATTAGCTATAGTTCCTGCCTTTTTATAGGGAATTCCAACTTCAATGACATAGCGACTAAAATCGTCATCACGTACGTTTCCGTGAATGCTTTTATTCAAAGGTCCAATGAGAGCCAAGTTCCACGAGTAACCCGGTCCCTGTAGGGGTTGGTAAGCTCTTAGCTTATCCTTGTATGGATTAGTGGGCCAAACGTAACCTTGGCATACTTGACAAGTCTTAACGTAATGGGCGATGTTGTCAAACATCTTAGGCCAATAACGATGTAGCTCCATTAAATTTCTGGTTTTACGAGTACCGCGATGTCCGGCGTCCGGCATTGAGTGATAGTCCGTAATACAAAAGTTGCGCAGAGATTTTGGTATATACATCTGTGCTAAATTGTGCATACGACCTTTATATGGGTCTGCGAGTCTAATTCTATACAGAATTCCATCGTAGTCTTTATAAAAGATGTTTCTTTTACTTGAAGCGTCAATTGAATCCTCCGACAACTGATCTTTAAGAAGATTTATGATTTCGCCTAGATACGGAGCGTTTTTGTTCCGCCGCTAGGTGTTGTCGTGTCCAGTCAGGATGTTGACTACCAAGGACAGCCACTGGTATCTCTATATGAGAAAGTGCATCGGAAACCGCTAGAAGTCGACCCGATTTATGACGTAAGATGAATTCGTATTCCCTGAGTTGAAGTAAGATTCTTTCAAGTTGGGGAGGGGTGGGGGGGGGAGGTACAATAAAGATAGCATATTGCTAAATTATCCGTAGTTTAAAAAAACATCTTACCTAATAAATAGCAACGAAACGAGTCGATCGAATGAATCAGGCTAAAAATTTCTCTCGTCGTAGTCATTTCTTTTCTTTCCGCCTCAGTGAGGGTTCGGGAAGTGTAGGCTAGCGGATAGTTTATACCTCCGAGGTACTCGCTTAAACAACATCCGATTGCAACGCAGCTAGCGTCAGTTTCAAGAAAAAATGGTTTAGAGAAATTAGGGTGCTTAAGCGTTGCAGCGTTTACCATAGTATGCTTAAGTTCCTGAAAAGCTCTCATCTTCTCCCTATATGAATTTACAATTCTTACGTTTAAGTTTTGTCAAAATATGTGAAATTTCCGCGAACTGAGAAATGTGACGTCTGTACAAATTTACCATACCGAGAAAAGAACGTACTTGTTTAGGTGTTTTACGCGTAGGATACTACTGCATAACCTTAGTTTTGTCTCTATCAGGCTGTATCCCGTTTTCGTCTAGCACAAAACCTATAAATTTGACCTTTTTTAGAGCAAAATCGCATTTTTCTGCATTTAGTTTCAATCCGGAACAAGCGACTAGTTGTAGTGCTCGATTTACATGACCGATGTGTTTCAAGATCTGGACTACTCAGAAAACAATCGTCAAGATAAACGGTACAATATAGACGCCTAGCACTTCTGCAAATATTTGTTGTGCACAAAATTGGAAGTGCGCAGAAGCCGTTTTAAGGCTCATTGGGAGCCTGTTGAAAAACTATGTCTTATAATTTGCAGAGAAACATGTTTTTAGGTTTAGCTTATTCAGCTAATTTAAGCTGGTAAAACACAAATTTGAAATCTAGACGTGTAAAATACTTAACGCCACTTAGGTCCGCCATGCTTTCTGTCCCCGTTAGTATTGGAACCCTTGCACTTTTAACAACAGAATTCAAGCCGCGTAAATCTACGACTACTCTATAACCAGTTGGCCTTCTCTTTATCATTAGCCAAGGAGATAACCAATCAAATTTTCCATCCTTTATGATACCTAATCTTTGCATTTCGTCAAAGTATTTGTCTAACAATTTGCGTTGATGAAATAGAACTCTACATATTTTAGAACTTACTGGTTGAGAGTTGCCTGTCTCGATAGACACTTCGTATCCTTCAAAACAACCAAGATCAAAGTCATCTTTAGAGAATGAATCTTGATGATTTCTGAACATATCTAGAAATTCTTCTGTTTCCTCCTTATTTAAATCCAGAAATGTGAATCTATGTTTTAAAGGTTCCCATTCTGCATCGAGTTCTTCCTTAGATTTAGGCTTGGAAGCGTTAGCTGAGCTACTAGCTGGCTCTACGTGGGAGCTGTCGCTCTGTATGGGTTGTTGCTGTTGAGTTATCTCGATGGTATTTGTGGGTTGAGATACCTCAATGGGACTTGTGGTTTGAGATATCTCGCTAGGACTTGAGGTTTCTCGATGGGACTTGTGGTGGGCAAATTCGAACTGACCGAGTCTACGGAAGTTCCATCGTCTAACTCGATAATCGTAGTGGTGTACGTCCCTAGGATCGTACCTGCTTTTAGTTCGATGTCAAAGACATTAAAATTTACACACATAACTGGAAGAATACCTGTTAACAAGACTGTGAGCAAGACGTACAGGAAATTCGCCGTTTTCAGGTTGGAACACTCCTGTTTGTATTTCGGGTAAGGGATAGTGCAAAATTCCGGTTATTTTGTACTCAGAATCTTCGTCTCGAAACAAAGAGACTGTAACATCTATAAGTTGTTGTTTAGGTGTACAATTTAATGTAGATTTAGGGTTATTATCGTCTTATTCATCGGTAGCTACGTTAAGTATGGCTACATAAATATGATTAGGCTTGCAATTTTCCCTATTTATTATTTCCTTATTTTGGTTATACGCAATGAGCTAGTTCTGGCGACACTGACATTTGAAATTTTAAATCGCCGATAGTTAAGACGTTACCAGTGCAATTTAATGCTAATGAATCCGACTTATTTGACAGAAAATGGTATCCTAATAGTACTGAAATATTTCCAAACGAACTATCAAGAACGATAAATTCTTGGCTTCTAGAAAATTCACATTTTTCAATAGTGGTTACTATTTTCCTATCTGTTTTATCTGTCAATTTCCTACACCCACTAAACTAACTGGCGTAACTATCGTAAACAGATGACATTTTACACTGAAATTCGTAATAGTAATTAATGAAAGTGAAGAACCTGTATCTAATAAACATATTTCTGGCCTACTTCCAATGTCGAATATTAAATGTGGACGAGAGTATTTAACGTTAGTTTTATTTAAAACTGTGTTAACCTGAACACTGTCATCGTTAGGTGCTGTTTGTTCAGAGTCAAGCGATGCATCATTCTGATATGCTGACTCACTCCTAGTTTCTACCTCAGATGCTAGATGGTATTGCATGTAACATCTATTGCCCGGTTGAGCTGAAATGCTCATAAGCAAGTTTCCTCCCTCGCCTAGCGATGTACGAGTCGCTGGTGAGGAATTTGACTCGGCGACGCTTTTGCTGTCCCAAAATGTCAAACAAATTGTAGGCTCGAACACTCCTACAACTGTTGGAATCCTATTTTCCAATCTTTCTGAGCTGTTTGCAAAATGCCTATAGAATTGCCCGAAAACATATTAATTCCATGTTTATAAAATGTTTCGCTCATGTGTTTAAACTGAACTGTGCGTTTGTCGCCTAATAACGCAATAATTATTGGTTACTAGTAGCCACTGGATTTAATTCGGAATGAAAGTTAGTAGCATTGCATCCATCCATGACTGAATCACAAGTCAAATCGTATTTATTGTTAACTGTTCTCAAAGCGTTTGTAAATTCGCTAACTAGATTTTGATTTCCTTTGACTGACCTTGCAACATATTTGAAAAATTTTTTACTAAAATACGATGCTGAACGTGGTAAAGCTAACGTACGATCAGGTAAAGCAAGTTTTTGTTGATGCCATTCAGTATCTAAAAATACAGTTTAAGCATTAATTTATTATAATATAATAATAATTGGTTTCACCCCCTCAATAGGCGGTGGGGATCCGGAAGGGTCGCTGATGTGGCCACTAACACCGGTCCCAATAGAAGAAAAATTTAAAATGGCATCACTGATAGGAGCGCACTAGGAAACGGGAAAGATCAAGTTTACTCAGCATCCTTCGGAAGGAACCCAGCGAACTCGCCGACACCACAGTCTCGGGGAGGGAGTTCCATGGGGCCACAATACGATTTGTAAAAAAAATGCTTCCGACAGTCAAGGTGGCATCGCAGTACCCTCAATTTCAGAGAGTGCCCTCGCGTATTAATGACAGCACTTCGTTCGAAGAAAGGTAGGTCCAAGGGTAGCATGCCATGGATAATCCTAAATGTGAGGATCAAGTCCGCTTTGAGGCGTCGTAGTTCAAGGGGCTCGAGACCGACCATACGCAATCTTTGCCCAGGTGACAACTGACGAAGTCCACGCAGGGAACGTGTAAAGCAGCGCTGTACGGACTCAGGCCGGTCAATGTCCCCAAGGAGGTAGGGCGACCAAACCGGGCTGGCATACTCCAGGAGAGGCCTAACATACACTTTAAATGCCCACACTAAAGTTTGGCGATCAAGGGTCAGAAAACCCCGCTTAACAATCGAAAGTCTAGTGAAAGCAGATTTGGTTATGATGCCACAGTGGATAGATGGCTTTAAATCAAAATTCAAATGAATGCCCAGGTCACGAATGTGTGAAACCGGATTTAACAGGGAATTAGACAAAGAGTACGAGTGCAATGGGTTATTTCTACCAACATGAAAAGTACAGCATTTAGAGGTGGAAATCGGTAGTTGCCAAAGTTCAGACCAATTCGACACGGACCTCACCTGGGCAGACAAAAATTCGAAGTCAGACGCACACAAAACTTCCGAGCCAACTTTAAGGTCATCAGCAAATTTAAGTTTAGGTTTCGCGGGTGTCGTCGTGGCGTTAGTCAAGTCATTTAAAAAGACAACAAAGAGTAAAGGGCCTAACACGGACCCCTGTGGTACGCCACAAATAATATCTCTGGCAGAAGAAAGCGTCTGCTCAACTAAGACACGCTGGGATTGCCCCGTTAAAAAGCTTTCGATCCACTTTAATAATGGTCCACAGATCCCAATCGCAGCGAGTTTGTACAACAATTTACTATGAACGACCGATTCAAACGCCTTTTGGAAATCAAAGTAAATAACATCGGATGGAATGCCCAGGTCAAGGGCAGTAGTCCAGCTTTCCATTGCCAGAAGCAGTTGCAGAGTTGACGAACGGTTTGGTAAAAAGCCAAACTGGTCGTCATTAATTAAATTATTTGTTTCCAGGAAGACCAATAAATCTTCGCGTATAATAGATTCCATTACTTTGCACGCAACCACAGTAAGTGCAATAGGGCGGTAATTCAAAGGATCAGAAGTGTTGCCCTTTTTATAAATTGGAACAACATTAGCGGTCTTCCAAACTGATGGTAATACTCCCTGAGCAAAAGACAAAGAAAAGATATATGCCAGGGCTTGGTATACCTCCTGTGCAACTTGCTTTATGAAAAACGCAGAATAGCCATCAGGTCCCACTGCGCGGCTAGGCTTAATACGGTTCAAAGCAAGTAGCACACGTGCGTCGGGGAAACTTACATCAGCTAAGTGCACCAGGGGTTGGAGTTCAGAGACGATAGGAGCAGACACAGAGTTATTGTCGACAATTCCGTTTTCAGAGAATATACGATTTAGTAGATCGGCCTTTAACTCATTTTCGAAAAGGTAGGAACCTCCCTGCTTAAACGGGGGTAAGGAGCGCGCCTTTGCTGTATGCCGTCTATACAGACGGAAGAGGGAGGAAAGATTTCCCTCTTGAATTGTCTTTCTTTCAAAAGCAGTATGCCAATTCTTTACGAGCTGAAGATATGATTTTTTACTACTAAGGTAAGATGCCGTGAGAGTGGTTGAAGTTGGGTTACCTTTAAGTTTTCTCCACAAACTTAATTTCGTGTGGGCTGCCTTTCTCAAATTTATAGGAAGATTAAGTGTCCCTGGATGCCTGGGAGTCACTTTCACAGAGCAAAGTTCAATAAAATGGTTCATCAATCTGGTAAAGCCTACCCAAACTTTATCAACTGATTCTCCAAGTAGTGGCAGCAAGTCGGCCCAAGTCACTGTAGCAAGGCTTGAACGAAGTCTGTCAAAGTCCAGTTTACTTGTAGAAGAAGTGCAACCCTCTGTAGAGTATACGCCACAATTTACCTCAAACTGGATCATGCAATGATCACTAGAGCCGAGGTTTTCAACTTCACTTATCCCGAAAATAAGTCTAGGGTCAGCAGAGAAGATCAGGTCAAGCGTGTTGGAGCCCCGAGTAGGGAAAAGGACTAGCTGCTGCAAACCAAGTTCCACAACCAAATCAAGCAATACACGGTGATGGCTGTTTGGGGTGGTTAGAAGATTCCAGTCAACGTTAGCCAAATTAAAATCACCAAGAAGAATGTTATGATATAATGACCTCATCGATGATTTGATATAAGTTGCCACCCTCATGATTAGTTGACTGTCAAAGCTGTCGGGGATGTAGATCAGAATAAAATTAACGCCAATAGATGGCAAACAAGATAGAAATCCCCTCAACATCATCCCCAACCGAGGAGAGAACTAAAGGTAGGTTTTGCTTATAAATGCATGCGACCCCACCACCCGAGACTGCCTATCAGAACGCAAAATACAGTAAGGGAAAGTGCTTAATATCTCCGAATCAGTAATGCCACCATTTAACCATGTTTCAACAATGAAAAAAAGATCGAAAGTACACTGCGCCAAATATACATGTAAATGACTTAAGTTCTTCACTAAGCTTCTGGCATTAAACGAGAGGCACAGTAAGTTCGATGCACCACAAGATGTCACAAATTCAGCAGACATATGATGGGGACCAGCCCCCCCTTAAAGATGTTGGTTTTCTGAAGGTAGTAAAAGAGTATTAATCTCAGTTCGTAGAACGTGTTTTCCCCTCACTGTAAGGTGTAAACCATCCCTGGCTGTCAAAGTGCGATCCAACCAGATCTGTAAGTCGATTGATACAAAGTTAATGTTCAATGCGATGCACAATTGGCGAAGTAGTACATTTGTGTGAGCAACAATCTGGTTCACAGTATGGTTTCTCCCTCCGGTGCGTGGAAAGAGTGCGACGAAGGAAACCTTGCAAAGTGGACGCAAGGCTTTTATCTTGTGTGCTAGGTCGGAGAGACGGTTCACAATACGATTGGGAGGATCTTCATTTATATTGTTTGACCCAGCACAAAGCACAAAGGAGGCTTCAACAGGTGAACCAGAAATGAGATCTGGCAGAATCGCCAATAGAGATTGGGCCGTGGCTCCCGGGTAAGTCCATACTCTGGAATCGGGGTGACTATTGCACATGATGCCCCTTGCATGAGAATCACCGATGACAACTACTGGGCACAGTTTCAGGGATGGGAGAGGGGGTGGGGGGGAGACGGGAGAATGATTCCTGGCACCATCCATCAAAGGTACACAGTTTGCAGTGGCCTCATGCGCAAGATTTTTAATGTTGCATAATTCAGAAACTGAATCAACAAGGTTGGTAGTTTGTACGTTACTTGAGCTTGAATCGGTTTGGGTATTGTGTGGCATTAAGCTGCCAGACTCCACCGGTATATTGTTCGTCCCCTTGGTTGATTTTTCAGCCGTAATGTTGCGCTTCGATTTTCTTGGTCGGTTATTTCCTCGACGTACAGTAAAGTTGGGGTGAATCCCACAGTGGAAACTACCAGATTGGCCAGGGATTGCGTCGACTCCCTGATTAGGAACATGTGAGCTGGCTGAGTGTTTGTCAATTTGAACAGAATCAATGTGTGCAGATAACAGTTGCACGGTTCCAACTTCCGAAGCATGTAGCACAGATGTAAGATGAAGGTTTGATCCTGTATCGTGGTATACTGGCTGATTGGTAGTGCTGACCAGTGAATCATTTACACCTCCAGAGATACTTCGAAAATCGGCTAGCAGTGATGTACGGAACTTAGCTAACTCAGTTTCAAGTATTGTCGAAACGCTAGAATTTATGGTTACCAAAAGATCATCCTTAAATGCCTCAACCACGGTATTCTTCACTTGCTCCAACTCGTCGGAACCCCTGTTTTGCAATGGAGAAGTAATTTCATCTAGTCTGTTGTTAATCAGGTTGAGCTTATGATCAATATCCAGGAGATCAAGGTCCTTTTCTTGGCCCACTCGCTCCAACTTTGTGATGATGCGAACGACTCTCGCCAAAAGTGTTTCATAGGTAGAAGGCGTCAGAGAAGGTGATTCCTGAGGAATACGATGTTGATGACCAGCATTAATCGGTGTGGAAGGCGCATCAAAAAAGAAAGTACTGCGGCGGGAGTTTGGCCTCTTTATCGCACCTGCAGATCCATGGCATGCTTCCCCAACAGGCAGGAGAAAATCATCCAAATTATTTTTAGTTTTTGAAGTTTTATTGTTGAGCAACCCGGACGCTACATGATCAAGATCCGCCATTCCTGAGTCAACTTAGTAAGAATGTAAAGCAGCAGAAATCCAAATGGTTGTGCGGCTAGTTGAAGTAACTAATTCAAAGGAGAAGAAATCAAGCACGACTTCAAAATAAGGTAAGTTAACATTCTTGTTTTGCAGTATTTTGCGTTTTTCAATTTTTTTTTTCGTATGTCACTTTTTGACTTCCGTAGGCAATTTCACACTTTGACAATTTTTGAGGTGTTGTGCAAGGCTTCCGTACTTAAATTGAACGCGTCCACATTCCCAAAATCGACACAAAGACCCAACACAAATGCACTAATAACTCCGTAAAAAAACCACTTACAGTCCCATTGAAACGCTGGATTTGATCACCGACAGTTTACACCTTTGATTCACCCGCCGATATACTTGTCAGTCCTTACAAAACGAAGATTTGAACAATTTTTCCGGAGCGAATTTCGTCAACATTTCACCACGGTGTGCCCTCATCTCATTTCGGTTGTCTTTCGAAAATAAAGGAATACACTTTGCTTGTAATGTGTGATTACTGTTTACTTCGTTAGTTTAATTAACAGGTGTTTGAGCTTGAACTGTGCTGACATACGGTTTCTGATTATTACTGCTTTGTTCTGACTGATTGTCCCTAGTCCTGAATCCCTGTTATTATTCAGGCTATTAGCTCGTTTTTTGAACTGTTATTATTTTGATTTGAGTCATTACCCTGTTCTACTTCTGTAGCGTGTTGTGTAACACGGTTTTGAATGTTGTTTTGCCTTTGCCGACTCTGATTTTGTTGTCTACCGTTATTGGTGTTTCTGTTGTCCACCATTATTATTGTTACCATTACTGTTGGTGTTAGTCTGATATGCGTACGGGTTGTTACTCTTCTTGTTAAATTGAACTGAGTCCCCATTATCAAATACGGAAAAATAATTTCCGCGGTTTTACCCCTGTATTATTTCTTTCAGGACCGTTTTTTCCATAAGGTTTAGTGTTGGAAAACCCACTTTATAGATTACGTTGTTCATTACGTTGTCTAAAACGTTGTAAGGTATCGTCCCTAGTATGACAATCTCTTTTTAGATGTCCGCGGGCCAAACAGCGGTAACAAGCCTTATTTTGCAAGTTAATAGTATTAACAGCACTGATTTTAGCCTCATTAAGCTTAGGTTTAGTATTCTGGAGTTTATTTATCCCTTTTTCTAATGAATTTATGTTATCCAGCATTGTGCCAAAAGCAAGATTGTTTGCTTCTGTTTTGGAAGCTTGTTTATTTGTTTTGGCTTCCGCTGACTTAGTAAAGCTAGGGTTAGTGCTGTTCCCTTGGTAACCTGCCAAAACAGCATGCTTGAAAATAGCTGCATTACACATATTTCTGAATGAAGTATGCATTTGTGAAGTGATATGTATTTCGATTTTGGGTGGCATGGCATGCAGGAAAGCTGAACGCATTCTTCGTCCTTCGCAATTTGTTTATATTCCCATTGTTCTGGAGTATCTGTAGTTTTAATTCTCCAAAGTTGAGAAGCCATTTTCTCTAATCTAGCTGAAAAAGCTTTAATAGTTTCACCTTCTTTTAATCTAGTCGCGTGGAACAAATATGGGGATATGGTTTCTCCTCCGCAACCAAATCTATCGATTAGTATTTCCTTAAATGCTAACTAACTTTGAGAACTAGCAATGTGAGGATTCATAGCCAAATAAATTGCTACTTCTCCCGTGCGTTTGCTACATGCAACAGAAATGAGTTCGGAATCCTTTAATGTAGGGTCTAATGTACACAAATTTTCGTCCATCAGAGCAAAAGTGAAAATGTTTAATGAATTAGCACCTGAAAAAGGCAAAATTGCTTTTTTAGCTTGACGTAGCTCATCCCAAAGCCTTGATTTCTCATGTGGGTCTTTATTTTGAATGGCTTGAAATAAATCTGATATGGTTCTTAAAACTTCAAGCCGGCTATTGCTTATCCTAGCGTTATCGTTATTCGACTGCAAACAAGCTGCCAAAGTATGATCCAACATATTCTGAACCAAAGTTATGTCCATGCTAATTGGCTGTTGGCCATTACTTTGATTTGGGGTATTTAATGGAGTAGGATTATCCGGTGGAACCGGAATGTTTAGTAAGTACATTTGGGGTAAGCGGTACATGCACAAAATACCGGCAAATGGCGTTTACAATGGTTTGAAATCGACATAACTTCGGGAAAACACACACAACCACCAGGCAGAAACACAACAAAGTTCCTTTGAATTTTCGGTGAATTCCACACCCGTTCACCCGTTTTTTGTGTTGTTGACATTTTTTTCTGAAGAAGGTGAACGGGTGTGGAATTCACCGAAAATTGTATTTGAATGCTATGCTGTACAAGAGCATGGTTTTGAGTTTGAGAATTTGCTGGCACATTTACATGTTGATGCACATGAGAATTCTGTGGCGCATTCAAGTTTAATGGCACCTGAGAATTTAAAGGCACATTTGTGTTTAATGGCACCTGAGAATTTAAAGGCATGTTTGTGTTTAATGGCACCTGAGAATGCAATGGTACTTGTGAATTCAATGGTGCTTGGGAATGCAATACTGCTTGGGAATGCAATACTGCTTGATTACTAAGCGGTACCTGAGAATTTTGCGGTACTTGTGAGTTAGGTGGTACCTGTGAGTCATGAACTGTATGATTATCATGAGGTGAAAGAGATCCAAGTCTACCTCTGGACTGAGATTTATTTTTATTTTTATTTGCACATTTTGGTGACTGAGACTGAAATCTCCTAGGTGGTGGTAAATTTAGCACATCGTCAATGTCGCCAATAGTGTCAGTATCGTCTGATTCGACCTGTGACTCATCGGGAGTGACCGTGGTATTATCCTGATTAGGAGTACCAACTGAACCATCCGATAATTCAACAAAATCGCCTCGGTTTTGAGGTCTTCTAATGGGTCTGCTTCGTGAAGAGACTAGAACTGTGCCTCTGGCACAATTTATCCTACTTCTGGGCATGTTAACACTCACAATTTAAGCAAAATAATTTGAAGCTTAACTTAGCACAATATTTTAAGTAAAAGTACACAAATAAAAAAAAATCACTGCAATCTACACTGAAATAATGAGCATTTTCTTCAAATGAGAAAGTAATAGGCCTATTTTAGCAATCTACACATGAATATGGCAATAATGTAGCGAAATTATTTTAAGCGCTACCACAAGCAATTTTATAGCACTGTACTAGCTTTTAAACAAGACATGTTACACACAATATTAAGCTATGGGTGTACCAAAATCAACATAACTCCAAGCAATGGGTAAAAGTGTATATGGTTCCTTTAAATGCAACTTTCTTCAAAATGCACATGACATTCAGTACTGAAAAAATGAAAATTTTAACTTGTTAAAATTAGTTTTTACTATCATAAAAAAA
>JAHWFP010094722.1:0-10003 GCA_023313725.1 Lithobius niger | reverse complement strand
TTATTACTCGCATGAATGTTTCTGGGATAAACATATAAAATAACAACCGCCCAGTCGCAACCAGTCTTCTGTACACTTCCTCCACTTTCGGGCCACCTGTGCTTCATACTTCCGGCTTTTTTAATCCTTATTAACTAATTTTTTACACTGAATCTAATGGTGAAAACCGATTGTCTCTATCTGGTAACGTTCTATAGAAAATAGGCACATTTGTCGGCCACTTCCGGACACTTGTGGGCCACTTCCGCTTCATACTTCCGTTTTTTTTTTTTAATCCCAACTAATTTTTGGTCGTTGAATCTAATGGTAAAAACAGTTTGACTCGCTCGTCGGCCTCTTCCGGTCACTTGTGGTCCGCTTCCACTTCATACTTCCAATTGTTTTTTTTTAACCTTTTTAACTGATTTTTAGGCGCTGAATCGAATGGTAAAAAACCGTTTGTCGGTATCTGGTATCGTTTCATAGATGATGGAGTTACTTGTCGGCCACTTCCGGTGACTTGTGGACCACTTCTGCTTCATACTTCCGGGTTTTTTTTTTTTTATTCCTTTTAACTAATTTTTGTACGCTGAATGTGTGAAACCATTTGTCTCAATCTGTTGTTCCGAAGTTGAAAAAACCGACGGAGGAGCGTACAAACGGACGGACAAAGTCGTTGCTATAGACTTCTCAGCCGTTACAGCTGTACAGAAGACTAAAATGTACTTCCAGACATCAGAGCCACATTCCAAAGTAGGTCTCATCGAAGTTATCAGCATTAACAAAGAGGACTCGTTACACACTTGTGGTCATACAGTAGTAACAATAGCTTTTAATTTCCTTTGAAATCGATTCTTGCGACGTCACAGAGCTTACAATAAAACGATTCGGTGTCTCATTGGGAAAGTGTAAATTCTAACAACTTAGAAGTGGACAGAATAACAAGTAGGTTTTAGAGTGAGCAGAGAAAGTTTAACGATAAGCCCTAAAACAGTTAAACTCGAGAATTAAAGTTTTTTTTCCTTCTCCATTCTCCTTAATTCTTAAATTTTCACCAATAGTTTTAAACTCATCATCTCAAAAGAATCACTCCGTGAAATTAGGTACTTGTTACAATTACGTTTTAGCTAAGCAAGTTTTTAAAAATAGCTTTCTAACGATGGAACAATAAGTACTTGTACTAACAAAGTAAATACTCTTGACCGGAACTGAGAAAAATCGCTGTACCATGCAAATATAAACCATAACTAGAACCAACGGATAGGTGCATTTGGATTGAGCGAGCAAAGCAAGTGAACCAGTGGCGTAACTTCAAAATAAGGGCCAGGAGGCGGGAGCCCAGCGGAGCACCCCACTCCCTTCATTAAAAAAAAAATTAATTTTTGAAAGCCACTGTTGGGCTACATAGCTGCCCCAGCAAGCTAAACACAGAGACTGGTTAACTTTAAAGGTAACACATTGGCAAAACACGATCAAAACTCGATTTTACTGTAGGCTAGGCATTTATAATATATCAACAATTCAATATTTACATGCGACGAAGTAGAACCTTAGAGTGTAACTTGGTGTGAATTTAAGGTAATAGTATGTAGGATAGTTTTAAAAGTTAGCTTGCCTTCGAGTATAGCAGTCCCGTGGTGGTTATTTTTGCATTAACAAAAAACAAAAATAATAATAAATACTTATTATAGATAGTACTCTCTAGCGCTTGATAGCAGCAAGCAAAGGAATGCACAAAGAAATATCTTTTAACACAACAAACAAGCCATGTGCCTCGTTAATTATTTAGTTAAACTTTGGTATGTCTCCGTGTACAAACCAAAATTTGACTCAATAATTAAGGAGGCACGTGGCTTGTTTGTTGTGTTAAAAGATAGACCTGGGAGACAGCTGTAAAGGTTAACGATATCACTGTTACTAGATGGCGCCACGGCAGAATGTAAATACCGTGGCCCAATCCATTGGTAGTAATATCGTTAATTTTTACACATTGCTCTCAGGTGCACGAGGACGTACCAAATTTTTACTCAATAATTAAGGAGGCACGTGGCTTGTTTGTTGTGTTAAAAGATAATGCTTTGTGCATTTGTATGCGTGCTGCGAGCAGAGAAAACTCGATGGCGTTGGGTGCGTGCAGACTTTCATTTCGTGTTAACCCGCCTTTAAGTGGGTTTCTGGTTTTGTTCCGATTATGGCGGTCCTACTCTTTACCAAATTCAGTTAGGCAAGCGCAATTTTTATTATGATTAAAGTGACATGTGAAAGAAAAAAAATTAGTCCTGTACTGCCCCTTCTTCGACCGAAATTTAAACCAACGAAAAATGTCATATAGGCCTGGAAAACCTGAAAATAAACCAGGGAGTTTCATGATGAGATTTTGAACGCCATACGCCCTGTTTTAGTGCAACATGCACAAATAGGTGATGATAATATAAGCCTTCGGCAGGTTTGTGAATTGTTTGGCGTCGGGTAGTTTTTTTTTAATGGTATTTATGTTTAAATAATTTTAAAGATGGTTAAGGCGTTTGAGTACAATGACCAGCAGAGAGATACAGTAGGCCAAGCATTGTTAGCAACGTTTAAACAAGCGAGGTGACACGAGGGGTTGTTTCAGCAGAGAAGTATGGGGAGGTATGGAAGATTACGTCTGGATGAAACAGATTGGAAATTGTACGGGGTTGTTGCAAGTGAAGTTGACGACGATCAAGACGTAAACCTAATGATTGATTGATTGGTTTATTACGCAGAAAATTGGTCCTGGACCACGCATTCTGCGACTAACTACATATAAGTACAGAGAAAATAGGACACAAAGAAAACTCTTGAACATAGAGAAGCACACCGGGAGCAACAAAATTAAGGAACCACCAGAACACAGATCAAAACACACAGACCCCGGGCTTGGTGCAAGGAGAGGGAAAGGAAAGAAGGTAAAAAGGTGATAGCACGAGACCCATACTACAAACGAACCCCAGTATCCCGAACGAAACGTGCTACAGCCGACGTAGACGTGCCGCCATCATTCAGGGACAGAAGACCATCCACAGATTAACCGGTACGGAAGTATCGAGCTAGACCCACCCGCTGAACACGGAAGACCGACAGTGAAGCAGAACATGCTCCGGTGTGAGATCCACCAGACACACCGGACACAAGGGAGAGTCTGACCAGCCCATGCGATAACGATGAGCCTCGAGAAGGGAGTACCCAGAGCGCAAGCGCGAGAGAGAAATCGCGCAAACCTAATGTCATTAGACGAGAACAATGGTGGGACTGACAATGATGGAGCACTTGACGGTAACAATGTGGAGGTCAGTAACAATGCAGAGGTTTATGTCGATGGTGTAGTGGTTGGTCAAGAGGCACGGAGTTCTAGGGCAAGGGGTACAATGACTGATGGAGTGTATCACCGAGGATCACCAGAATCGTCGAGGGCAACTTTTGCAGAAGCTTTGCTTCCCAGGGATGGCCCATGGTGGACGATTCAAGCCAGCTGTTGGGTGGGCCTTACAGTGTGGATAATGACACGCCTCGTGATTTGGCTTGGCTCCAAATACTTTATAAAGGCTGTTTGTCAAATATTTCGATGGAGCTTTCTCTGGTGTTTGTGGCGGATCAGGCAGAGCGGCCTTATTTTGTTCAGGATGTGAGAGATGCTCTGGCTCCCCCATAGACTTGCGGCGTATTTGGGGGATTGGATGGTTGAGGCCAAACAACACCTTCCAGGTGATGTTTGTGGATGGTGAGGTCAAACGTGTTGTGAGGAGAGCGGGTAACATTCAGATAGGTGAATACCAGGCCGCAATTTACGACCTGCATGAACGCTCCCTCCGTTTTAAATTACATTGGCTTCCTCTTGACGTGCCAGACTCGGCTGTACTAAAGGCACTCTCACAGTACGGGGAAGTGGCGAGTTTGACGCATGAGCGGTATTCTCTTGAGGGACTTCGGCATTGCCGCACTGGAGTGCGTGCAGGCGTTCTGAAGCTGAAAGAGTCTGTTGTGTTAGATGACGTCCCTGATGTTTTGCGCGTACTCGGGATTGCTGGCCTGTTGGATATTGCAGAGAGGCCACCCAAGTGCCTAAAATGCTTCCAGCGTGGGCACGTGAGATGCCTGTGTTCCACGGTTTTCTGCAAGGATTGCTGCCGTCTCGTGCCGCGCGACACGCCTTGTGTGCATCAGGCCCACCACAATGAGGTGACTGTTCTTCAGGTGGTTGTTTCTGAAGTGCGGTGACTGATTTGGATGCCGGGGGCAATGAACTTTCGAAAGGCGCTCCGACTAATACGTCTTTGGGAACGGAGTGGCTTGTAAACGCCGCTCACGTTGTCATAAGGTTTTGGCCTCCCGTTAGGCGCTTGCGACCTCCCCGCTACAGAACAAGTTTGTTGTCGTAGAGGAAAACCGTTTCGAGTCTTTGGATGTCAATGAGGAGTTGTGTGATCAGCAGAAGTGGAAGATGCCAGTGCGTATGCCAGGGTGGGTGAAGAGCTGGATCCAAGTGGTGGGCTCTCTGTGACAGTAGGTCCGCTTAGATGTAAAGAAGCATGTGACGAAATTGTGGTTGACCAGTGTGATAATAGTGCATCGGCGGTCATTTCGGGTGAGGTTTCGGTCAGCTCCCGCAGTGTCCAGGCTGTGGTGTCAGATGGCAGTTGGGTGGCTGAAGTGGAGTGCGAGGTGTCGCAGCAGAGTGTTGGGTTAGGTGATGTGGATTTGTCATGCTACAGTGTGGAGGTGGCTTCCTGTCTGGGCTCTGTTTATGCGGAGAATGAGATGTCGATTACTGTGCCGCCGTAGTGTTGTTTGTGCAGATTTATTGTTTTCCACCCCCCTCGCATTCCACACACACAGGGTGAAAACAATGGGGACGACATAGACATTTTAAGTTCTAAGGTTGATGTTTAGGGCTTGGTGGAAACTAGGCTTCCCTTTGGTGTTGACTCTGTTCTTCCTGAATTTGTGGTGTTGTGGGTCGCGGCTGATCCAGGATTAGGGCTTATGTGCGTGATTGGGTTCCCGTTTGCGAACACCCACCCCTACCCCCTTGCCATGGGGTGGACACATGTGTGTTCGGGATTGGGGGGGAGGGGGAGGATGGATAGCGATGGGTTTTCTAAACATGACAGGTAATGTTGTTGGAGCCAAATGGGAAGGGTGGGTGTCATCCCTGTTGGGCCCGGTTATTTTAGTGGGGATCTGAATACCCACCATTGGCTAACGTCAGTTGCAATACTAGGGGTAGAGTAGCTGCTTGGAGTTTGGATCGTTTGGGCCTGACCGTGGTGCAGGATGCGTCACCAACGTTCGTCCGCAGGTATGGGGGAACTATCCAGGAGTGGTTCTGGACTTGTTTCTTTGCACAAGTAGCCTGGCTGCTCGGGTCGCATTTGAGGTCTCGTCAGACCTCCGGGGAAGAGACTACTTCCCTGTTGTGCTGACCTGGGGTACCGGAGGGAGGAGGGTTTTTAGTGTGCTGGCTCACCTGGCCAGCTCTAGTGTTGCTTCTGGTGATTTTGTGCCGTGGGTGGAAAAGTGAGTAAGGATGAGGGGGCGGAGGAGACGTTTGTCAGCTAGTAGGGCACGGTGCAATGCTATTTGGTGTTCGCCAGCCTGTATTCTGGCAGTCAGGGATAGGCGTCGTGCGTGGCAGATCTTTCAGCGTCATCGCAGCTACGAACGGTGGTTTAAGTACATCGGCACTGCTCAGGAAACGTGGTTTCTCCTCCGTAAGGAGAAGGCACTTTTTGGGGCCAGGCTCTGTGCTAGGGTCGCAGAGGGCCTACCGATCTCGAAGGTTTGGCTCTTGTGTGGCCACAGGATGCCCGTCCTACGCTTTCTTGGGTTTTTGGTGGGTCTGGTGAGGTTCTGCGTGGACCTAGCCTAGCCGAAGCTTTCAATGCCAACTTTGCCTCAGTGTACGATTCCTCGACGGGCCCACTTGCGGCCTGCCAGACGGGCAGTGCTGCGGGCATTGATGGGGTGTCGTACGAGAATCTACAGGATTTGGGGGATGATGTTCCAAAGCCGGTTTGATGGCGCCCCCCCCCCCCCCCCCGCTGGGGGGGATGTTTTCAATCTTGACTTGGGTCTTGGGCAGGGGTAAGGTCCGTTCAGCCGTTGCGAGTTACCGGCCGACCGCACTTCTGTCTTGTGCTCGGAAGGTGTATGAGAGGATGCTTGTGAGCAGGCTTGTGTGGCAAGTTGAGGGCTCGGGGCGTCTGTTTGGTGCACAATTCGGCTTTTGTAAGCACCGGTGGGCACAAGATGCAATTCTGTTGCTGGAATCCGCGATCCGTGAGGCATGGCTAAATGATTGTTTTGCTGTGGCTGTGTTCCTGGATATCAGAGCAGCCTATGACATGGTGGATGTTCAGTGGGTTGGCCATGAGCTTGATGGGATGGGATGGGTTGTGAACCTATACAGGGTGTACCTGCGGTTATGTGCGAATTTCCATGCCCCGCTTTTAGCTACCCCGCGGCGGGCTATGGATGGCTGCAGGTTGCTCTGAATCACTGCTTGCGGGTGGTTACTGGCTATTTGCCTTCGATGCCTGTTCAGCTATTCATGTTGAGGCGGGGGAGCAACCTGAGTTGTTCCGGGCAACGGAGTTACTGATGAAGCTTTGTCTGCGGGCGATTGCGAGGGGCCAGGTGGATCCTCTTGCTCGCGTGCTTTGCAATTATCGGCTCTTGTCCTCTGATGCCCAGGCGCTGCTTGGTGCTGCAGGGCTGGGTGTTTCCCTCTTGGATCAGGGTTGTCTCGGTGCCTACCCGTTGCTGGTGTTTGTGCATCCTCTGGCCACGTGGGTGTGGTGTGGTGCTGCTGCATTTGCAATGCTGGAACCTAAAGTTCCGGTGCGTCTGGCGGGTACCTGCTCTCGTGCGTTTTGTGACACTTCCGTTGTGCAATGGGAGAGTGGAAGGGTAGGGGTGTGCATCACAAAGCTGTGTTTGGAGTATGGGTACACTATTTGTTCTCTCCTATCAGCTTTTGTGGGCGAATTGGTTGCAGTCTCTGTAGCTGTTGACATGGGGTCACGGCCAGCGGGGGAAGGAACTGGGTTTCTCGGAATTTTTTGTTCTGACAGACTCTCTAGCGGGGTTCGGTTTCTTGGGGAGGTGTTTCCGGACGCTCCAGTGTTCGCACTCAATCGCACGAGAGGTGGGGTGGAAGATATACACTTTGGGCCTGCGAGGCGTATTTGTGTCGATTGGGTGGGTGAATGAGCACTCAGGGCTTTTCGGTAATGAGCAGCTTGATGCTCTGGCTCGCCGAGGTGCAGAGATGGGTTGCAATGAAGTGCGCGCGGCTCTCGGTTCACATGATTTGAGACCTGTGGTTGGTAAGGCTGTGCAGGGGGAATGGGAGGCAGTTCGGGCTACGGGTGCGATGGGGAGGCGACTCTTCTCTTTGCATCCCTCGACTGCTGCTCCACGGTTACAGAACGGTCATTCCCGCAGGGATGCTGGCCTGTTGTCACGGTTGCGCACGGGCCATGTCCTGCTTCGGGCCCATCTCGCCCGCTTGGGGTGGGTGAGGTCACCAGAGTGTGTTTGTGGTGGTGGGCCAGAGACAGTCGGGCACTATCTATTGGAATGTCCCCAATGGGCGTCACAACGGCGATTTGTGTTGAGGGGGGGGGGGAATCCATTGGCTGAGGTCCTTGGGGTCCCGCCTCATGCTCCACCCAGCAGGGGAAGGTTGGGCCGAGTCCTGGGTTTCTGCCGGGCTGTATGCAGGTTTGATATTTGACTTTGGATCTGTCCTCCCTGGTTGGTTTCATTCCCCTACGCATTCCCACAGGGGCAGGGTCACGGCTGTGCAATTTGGTCAGTTTGTACTGTGTTTTGATTCTGGTTTAGTATGTAAGTAGTTTATACACTGAGCGCATGGCTTAAAGGCCGAGTAGGATCAATAAAATATCAAATCAAACAGCAAACCTCGAGCTTCTAAATCCCATTTGAATGACACTTTCACCGGCAACGTTTTACACCCTACAGGAAATTAAAAAAATAAATGAGAAGAATGAACTGAACAAAGGCTCCTTATTTGAGTGCACTCTGCTATTGCAGTATGAAACTTATGGTTAGGTTTGTTACTGTACGTCCCGTTTGTTAGATTTTGTGTTGGGATGATGTTCGTATATGGGTGTTTATCATACACGGCAATATGACTGAAGTCCAGCATAACTAAAACTATTAATTTCTCCGTTCTTATTCACTATACTTGGCCAGATAGTAGATAGATATAGAAAGTATATTTATACCAACTTTTATGTATTTCCGTGCAAGAGTAAACGTACGGAGCCACACGTAAATTTGAAAACTGTTCACTTCCTGTTGTTGTGGTTGTTCTTGTTCTTGTGTGACACGGTTTCAGAAAAACACTACTGCACCTACCTAAAATTTGAAACATGATCTAGGCCAGAAGTTTCCCTGGGCTCTATCCTCACAGAGACCCCTTTTTCGATTGGTCGAGCCGTTCCGGAGTTACGGTACCCTGAACGATCATTTTGATTGTTTTACATTGTTTTAACCATTGTAATTAGGGAACAATGCCTCTCAGCACACTCCAGATCCATTTTCCGTGCACGTGTTATGTCTTTGCTAAAAATTCGATTGTTGAAGGGCGAAATGGCTGCGGTGCAAACCGACGAGAAGCTAGGAGGTTACAGTAGTGAACAGGTGGAACAAGTGGAAAAGCATGTGGTAGTGGTTGCTTTAGTGTGCACATAAAGCTTTGTGGTCCTTTTGTAGTGTTTGGTAGAATATAGTAGTTGGGGCGTACGGCTGTGGGCCACGGCCTCACATAAATTTTGTGGAAAGAATCCACGGCCACGGCTAGTGAATCCATAGTGAATTGTATGTTTTCAGTGTGCGTGTGTGGTGGGGGGTGGAGTACGAAGTGAAGGGTAGTGATAACCAAACAATCTCGTCAAGCAATTGCGGCGTGTGTTCACGATGTGTCAACAGTGCCTTGTAACATCCTGTTATTGGGAAAGGTTGTAAGTCTGTAAGATAGTTATTAAGTGTGTAGTTTGTTTTCAAAGCGTGCGGCTGCGGGCCATAGCTCTGGGGTTAATAAATGAAATGAAATGAAAAAATCCGTGTGTCAGCTAAGTGATATAGATTAAAACCAAACTAAGCTACGTTTGCCTTAGGCGTCGAAATTGGCGGCTAGAAACGATAGAATGGCGTATTTATTTCGCAGATGCAGTCTTTTAGAGCTGAGTTGAATTGTTTCAAAGTAGCCAGCAACAATCGCCTGCATGCATAAAGCTTTGTTCCGCGACGCCATAGCTGTAAAAAAGGGACACGGATTACAAACAAAAACGTCAAGTGTGCCGAAAAAAGGGGATTATATGATTGAATTTTCACTTGTTAAAATGTACACGGATAAAAATTGTGGATTTTTAATTGAAATAATCAAATGTACAATTGAGAAAATTGCATCTGTTTAGTGCTGTTGTGCTTAACCAATCATATATTTAAAACGAAAAGCACAACAGCACGTAAACAGATACAATTTTCTCAATTGTACATTTGATTATTTCAATTAAAAATCCACAATTTTTATCCGTGTACATTTTAACAAGTGAAAATTCAATCATATAACCGCCTTTTTTCGGCATACTTACGTTTTTGTTTGTAATATTATATGGGTTTGTTAAGTTTTAGGATGCAACGGAAGACTCCTTTGTTCAGTCTTTTTCAGCAAAACAAAAAAAAAATTGTTTCTTTGGATGCGGAAATAAAATAAAGAGCTGTAACGGTCCTACTACGTGCTGACTAGTAGCCGTCACTTACGTGCTATTCAAAGAATGTGTTCGTATGATGGCACGTTGTGCTAATTGGCGAATCGCCGTGGGCAATAACTAGTTCTAAGGGAATGGCATCCAGTTACTGACCAAGAGGCCTTTTGACTCATCAAGATTGAGGCAGATTGAGACGGATTTTAGAAGATTGAGGCAGATTGACTCATGATGTTGTAATTTTGGAAGATTGCGACAGATTGAGG
>JAHWFP010094715.1:14737-31828 GCA_023313725.1 Lithobius niger | reverse complement strand
ACACAAAAAAACCTGGAAAACTCAGGCGAAAAAAACAAAGTGATAAATGTTACGAATAAGCATAAACGATCGTAAAAACGTATTGTGTTAACATTCTGGATTTAAAATGCGATGCTTCTGTTTCTGTAATGATGCTTAGAAGTTTGTTAAATCTGTTAAACGTTTTTGTTAAACTTCATTCTGAATTACTTACTTTTAAACTCGATGAAATTTACAACTTAAGTTGTTCTGGTTTATAACCCAGGACGTTTTACAGTAGTACGTGTTAATTCTCACAGCGTATTTTAATTCTGACTGTACATGTACTACTACTATTTAACTGCACGTATGGTTGTCGCATGGTAACTTTACGCATGGTTTCCATTTTTGTTTGGTCCAAGGTGTTGGATATCTACATTTATTGTTGTTATGGAAACCGCCAGTCTTGTAATGCCCTAGGAGCGATCTGACTGTTACAATAAAGTTAAAGTTAAAGTTAAAGTTCATTAACTGAAGCTAATTACTCTTTAGCATGATGTCAGCCCTATAAAGGCCAAAACTAATAAAATGTATATGCAAAATAATTCCTTCTTACAAAAATTATGGTAATTGCCCTGGAAATTGACCTCAACTTCTCTGGAAAACCTCGAAAACTCAAGGAAATTTATTTCAGCATTTTGTTGGGAACCTCTTTAAAAAGCAGAGCCTATTTATTATAACAACACTTGGCACAGGACGAAAGATTGGTTGTGAATAAAAGTTTTGGATCTAAACAACATATTCTCTCACACGGTTTTGAAGTCTGAACTTCGTGTCTTAAAGGTACATTCCCCCAAGGCCATTTTTCTCGATCTTCCACATCAAGTACGGCCCCCAAAGGCCAATTTACTTACTGTTAGTCAATCCCTTGCTAAAAATCCGTTTTAAAATGTGGCGTCTTAAGAAATTTTCTGTCGAATATCGGATAGTAGTTTATTGGCATCCTGCTTATATTTAACATGCAAGAACCGTTACGTTTCATCTGTGTGTGTGTGTGTGTGCATGTACTAATTTTTAATCATTTGCTAATAATTACCAGGAGATCAAAAATCTAAAAAACTTATCCGGTAAAAATTAAATTTATTTATGCCAATAGATCGCCGAAGAAAAATTCTCGTGAAACGATTCGACGATAACGCGCGCGGATAGAGATCTGCATGTGGCTGTTGTAGGACAAGCAGGAATGTACCTTTAAAACATCTTGACTCCCATCTAAGAAAATCTGTTAAAAAGCAGCTCATTTTTTTTTGCAATAAAAAAAGGTTTTTCGCTTTCTCGATCTCGTCTCTCCAATATTTATATTTGTGTATTGTTCAGCCTAATCTTGTCTAGACCGAACCTGTAAATAATAAACATACCACTGAAATTAATCATCTCGCACCCCCCCCCCCCCCTTCTCCGCCTGTTAACGAACAATTGCGCGAACGTGTGTGTAACGCAAGTTACCGTAACGAAATCGACTCCTTTGTGCGATCCCGTAAACCAAACGAAACTGTTCCAACTACAGCACTTAAATATCCATTGGACGCGGGCCTATAGTCCAGTAATGAGGTTTTTTTTTTTTAAGTTCTTTCCAAACCGTAACCCTCCTTCCCTCCGACCAACCCACCCACCCTGACATCAAATGGGCATGGCTCCTTTCCGCCCCATCACTCTTCGGCGGAAGTTTTCTCGGAATAATAAATTTTATCACAAGAGTTGAAAAAAACAGCGTTTGATGTCTCCCATAAAAAGCCAATGCCCCCAGGCCCTTCGCTTTAAGGGGCGTTCCGGGAATCCTAGCAGCCCCCGCGCTCCAGCTTGGTTTTAGTTTTGTCTCTTTACTAGAGCCCCGATGACGTCATACCGGCCTTAACTGCTTTCTCGCTTTAGCGATCACCAAGGCAACATTATATAGAAGTTTTTTTTTTTTTTTTTTCAGTCCTTAACATTTACTAACAGTTGTTGCAAAAATGAACACATTATATTTATGCCATTTGTTCAATTTAGATATTATTTTTACGTATGGTCCGTTCGAGTGACTGGACTAGTCGGCTACCGAAAGGAAAGAGCCTATTACCGACGATTTTATGTTTTAGTTATGTTTCAAACATTTGTATTCTTTTATTGTCTTTATGTTTAAAAGATTGATATTCACCAACGGAACCTGTGACCATGTGTAGTGTAGGATTTTTGATGCTACGGTTACCTATTTAGACCCCCAAAAGTAGCATTTTAGCAGCAATTTACAAACATTTTAACATTTTCATTAGCATTATAAATATCATTAAAGTGTTGGCAGTCAGTTTATTATTTTTTAGTCCCATTTGGTTGTGAGAAATAACTAGTGTGCAATCGGGTGTACGAGAAAAAAGTCCCAAACTAACAGTCACCGTTTTAAATTGACGTGTTTTGTCCCGAGACGACAGTCCACTCGAACCCTCATTACGTATTCACAAGCTGGAATTTAGTAATTCTGGGCTGCTACTGTTTATATTAAATTTATATTAAATATTGTTATTTGTTGATTATATTAAATGTTCGTTAATTCCCAACTAAATGTTACCGTACCGTAGCATTTTTCGACTTTCTCGTCTGGTCACACTGAACAGAAAACCAGTAGAATCTACTGTGGCTCCATCTAGTCTCTGGGATATCGGTGAAGATTGCAGCAAGCGATGCAATCATGGACTTATCACGCATTATATCTCTACGTGATGGAATGCATGCCCTAAAAAATGTGTATCACGAAACAAACATGAGGTAGGCTAGTTTGCGCATTGTGCGATAATCTCGTTCATTCTCGGGCACCGAGTGTAAATCATAGCCAGTAAACTATCCGACCCGACCTATATAACAATATTAAGTGGGGTAGACAAAATGGCCGCCACGAGTGACTTCTTCGAGGTCGGTTCGGAAATTGACCAAGCAAATCGCACCGGTGAATTTTTGTACGGTGAGTCCCACCATCTACTGCCGAATAGCGGCAACTGACAAAAACTTAGGAATTCACTAACTTAATTCCAGTAACCACCCGTAAAATTGCTAACACGTACAAATAAACATATTGCAGCATTTTTGCCACAAAGCTATTAAATTTCTCGACTGTATACATACATAGCTCTTCACTAAATAGGGACATGTTCGTTTATCCAGAAAGCGTTTCAAGGAAGGCTGTATTTGTGTACGGATGGTGCCGCCCTCGGTTGGCAAAAACGGCAATAAAACAAATCAATTGCATCAGCGGCCTTTCGGCGGCCATATTGTCCAACCCAGCCTCGTATCTATTTTTCATCCAAGATCCAGCCGGTAATGTAGTAGAGCTCTATACCACACGCCATGGCTGTTTGCTGTGACGTGCATATCACGTGACTGGGCTAGTCCAATCAGACGGTCAAACAGCCGTTGTTCTCGTTCGTCATTGGTTAACTCATGGTGACGTCACGGCAAACAGCCATTGCGCATGGTTTAAGTAAGCTGTAAAGGTTAATGTAACGGCCAAAGAGGGATCCATGGTAGACTGTTAGGATTATCCGCCGATGAACGGCCGTCTTTTATTCTACACTGCAATAATAGACCTTACTGAAACACTTTACTTTAATTACAAAAATAATTCGGCAAATGAAATCCGTTACGGTACAAAGGGACCGTCAATTTTTGAATGGTTCGGCCCTTCAAAGGAGTGATATATATCAACGCACCAAAACATTCGCCAAGTTAATCGCACTTTTTTGGACGTTTAATGAAAACTTGAACATTGCTACCGAAAATAGCAATGTTCTAATTTTCATTTAACCTATGAACTATTAGTCGAGGCGCATAACTTGGCGAATGTTATGGTGTGTTGATATCAACCTTTGAAGGGCCGAACTACTCGGAACTTGGTGCTCCCTTTTACCAGTTTTGGTTTTTGATATGATTGTATGAATACTAAGAAAGATTTCTGTATTATTTTTTTGTTTGTTTTAGGAACTGTCGGCAGTTGTTTTGAACCTAACGAACGAGTCAACGGGTTCAAAATCTTATTGTGGAGACAAGATATAAGATGTACAGACAAACCATGAGTAATGAGTTCCGCTGCTTCGAGCTGGAGGTCGCCCAAACAGGCGAGAAGTAGGAGGATTACCTATTCATCCCCCCCCCCTTTCCCTTCCCCACTCAAGCTAATCAACACACTTATTTAAGAAAGAACAGAACGGAAATCCAAATCGCTAATTTAGTTGTAAATAAATACAGATCAAATGCCAGTATGGCTGCGCTTTTTTTGATAAAAATATAGCCTATAAAAGTGTACATGTAAAACAATAAAACACGACGTTTCGGGGATAATTTGCACCCCGTTATCAAGTGTGGATATCCTCTCAAAGGCTTCGTACACAAATAAAAGAACACAAAATCATGTTATGGCAGACACATCTTAAAAAATAAAAATTTTAAAAGTTTAAAAACCAAGAACCTATGTATTGCTGGCCGAAACAGCAAATACAGTAGGGGGACCAGAAAGATTGTTTCGGCCAGCAATACACAGGTTCTTGGTTTTTAAACTTTTAAAATTTTTATTTTAGATGTGTCTGCCATAACATGATTTTGTGTTGTTTTATTTGTGTACGAAGCCTTTGAGCGGATATCCACACTTGATAACTGGGTGCAAATTATCCCCGAAACGTCGTGTTTTATTGTTTTACATGTGCACTTTTATAGGCTATATTTTTATCAAAAACTGTTCCGGTGCTGGTATTACTTCATCAATCAGTATGGCTGACCCGTAAAGCTTCGGTCTTGGGCCCCAAAGGTCGAGGGTTCAGTTCCCACTCAGGCAGCAGTCTAGCATTCCCAAAAGAGGCTTGGATAAATTACTTTCTGACGCAGTTAATTACAATTACAATCACAACGGCCCAATTTAAATGCGATTACTTTAATCCCATTCAAGCATAATTAAACCCACAGCCACAGGATGCACTGAGTGAGCGAGCGAAGCAAACGAAAATCACTTTTTGCTAGCCAGTGTGTGCAAAAATTGGATTGAAGCAACTTGATCCGGTGAAAAAATGGACATGCACATGAGCAACCAAACCGTACCAGTGTTTAAAACGGCGCTTCTAAGACTAGCCATGCGTAGCACGGGCTTCCTCTGGTTCAATTTTCAATGATAGTAGCTGAATACAATATCAACAAAAAATGGACTCCCGTATTAGAAAAATACAAGAAAAACACAAACGTCTCGTGAGACGTAGCAGGGGGTTCACGAAGTGCGACAGTGTGTGTGTGTGGGAGGGGGTGGGGGGTGGGGAGGTATTTAAATTTGTGACGTAACAAGCTTCTGTTTTTACCAAGCAAAGCAATAACTTCCAAATAGGGAACGAAGCCCCCTCCCCCCCCCAAAAAAAAGTTATCAGATATTTTTGGACAAACAGAACTAATTTTTCAATCTAAACATCATTTTGCCGGATTGTGTCTTTCCCTTCATCGGTAAGGAAGAGGTGGTCGGGGAGTTTGATGTTGGGAAAAATGTAATTTCAAATAAATAATTATTTGCGCACTAATTACGATTACCTTCCTGGTTTTTTTAAATTACAATTAAAAGGACATACCTGCTCGACGTTGTATTCGAGCATCCTGCGCGGAAATAGCTTTTGCAACATTTACATACGTTAGAGTGAATGTAGAAAAACTGTTTCTCATAAGGGATAAGATAGGAAAATGAATGGCTTTCCAACATTTATACGCGTCTGACGTAATTTAGCAAAACTGAGCCATACAAGCAAAGTTACTCGGGAGATATGTACCTTTAAAACTACAGCAGATTTACAATTAAATTAAACTAAGTTACATCTACTTTTTTCAGTTACAAAAGCCTGGTCCAAAAAGCAACGGAAATAAGATTTGTATCTGGATTTATTAAATTTATAATAATAATAAGTTTGTTGCAAACGTAACCGGAATAGCAAGGACATGGTGGGCCATCCGAAGTTTAAAAAAAAAAATTAAATTACAAAAGTTTAAGAGTTTAAAAGTTTAACACGAAGATGATGTCCCGGCTGTAGAGGAAGGGAAGATGGTATTGGGTTGGGGTCACGAATGCCTTTACCACCAAGGTTAGACCGACCAGGGACACAATAGTCCCCGATGGCATCGCCAAATGTGAGGGACAAGTGAGGGGAAAAGCCGTATCGTTCTCAATGTGTCCAAAATAGAAAGAAAAAAAATGCATCGCAGTTTAAAGCTTGGCCTAAACCAATTGTCAAACTTATAATAATAATATACATTTATTGGCTCGTACCATAGCATTTAAGATTGGTTTGCTGATTAGTGGCAGAGCCTGCTGTGAAGAGTTTTATCAACAACAGGGCTGGCCTCTCCTTTCGTAAACCTTTCATGTTTTAGCCCTTTTGCATGAATGCATCCGACTCCCGGAAGCAACGTCACCACCAAATTCCTACTTGTTTATCAGAAAAACCCTCGGAAAAACCAGTTGGGTGGACGATGTCCACACTGCCGGGATGAGAAGGTTGTGACCCCCCTTCTCTCCTTTCTCTCTCTCTCTCTCGCACCAAGGTAGGGTTTTAGAAGAAAAAGGAACTTTGAAGGGGTGGGCAGAGGGTGGGCTAAACGCTACCGGAGTAGCCCCTTGAAAAATCATCGAACGCTGTTTTTGTACTGGGTGTTTTCATGAAGAAAAGAGCGATGACCTTGTCAAAAAGGCCTTTTTCTACATAGCGCATTGTGTAACCAGGACCTTTGGCTGTTGCAGTGGGTTTAATTTGCTTTATTTGTCTAATGGTTTAATACAGCAGTAAAGTTTCACGCGAACTAAACACTATACAGCATTGTGATAAACGAAACCTGTTGGGAAAGCTTATTCCGGTTTCCTGATGGGTACTCGTTCGGTCGAAACCCGTTTCGCCGACAATTAAGCCTTGCTTAAAATTCGGCGAAAGGCGAATTAACGTTTCGCCGAGTCCCATTTCACCTAATCAAAATTAAACGTTAGAGAATTTAACGAAGCATTCCTACTTGGAAGGAATTTGTGATTAACTGTTTTTTTTTAATGTTATATGTTCAGTCGCAGCGCGCGCAGCAGCACGAGCGAGGCAGCTAATATTGAAAAAAAAATTCGGCGAAACGGTAATTCCCCTTCGCCGAAAATTAAGACAATGATTAAAATTCGGCGAAATGGATTAACACCGTTTTACTTTCACTGTTTCGACATCGGTTCAGTTAAACCTTAAACATCAAACGAGTTCGTTTTTGTTTTTCTTATTTTGTTTAAGTAAGTAAGTTTACTTTCTCAAAAGTGAGCCTGTGCTCCATTTCCACTGGGAATAAAATTAATTATAGTGTCCGCGGCCTATCTTGAGTTCTCCGCAGAACGAACACAGATAATCGATTGTACGTTTTCAGTATAGCAGAGTGCCTTGTTGATATCCAAGATGGTTACAAGAACAATGGCGGCCATCGATTAAAGCCACCCACTCCAGGAAGACGTGGCCGTTCACAAAATACTTGCAGGACTCAAGATACACCGCGCACCCAACAGTACTTACGTTTACAATTTGAAATACTTCAAAAAAAAAAAAAAAAGGTAAAGTCGACCCCACAACCGATTTCCTCGACATGGTTGAAAGGGCATGCTATTATGTGGGTGTACAGGGCGCTAAACAACAACAAAATTTCGAGAAATGGTCACTGGAAGAAAAGAAGGGGAATTAAAAGAGGGAAGAAGACTAACCAACCAAAAAAGGAACAACAGAGGGGTAGGAGGAGCGAAGAGGAAGGGGGTTTTAGCCCCCAAAAGCAGCCGAGTTCATCTACAAAACAAATCTTTGAGGACAGCAAAAGTTTGTTCGGGTTTTCTTTACCCAATACAAACGCGACAAAGAAAATATAAATGGAACCGCACCTTAAATTTTCCAAAAATAGGCCTACAACATGAAAGAAAATACGTTCTAGGGTTTCCGTGTCTTCTTGTAAACAATAAAAAAGAAGAAATTCCAGTCATATTTTAATTAAGAAACTAAATTAATACTAGCCACATCATTCGCTTAGCTCACTCTATTTGCGTTGTTCCAAGCTTCATACACAGTTTGTTCGATGCGATTATTAGAACTATTTGAACAGTGTAATGTCCCGATTGATAGAATTAATTAACTTAAAAACCACTTGTAGAATGTTACAAAAGTAAAAGCCAGGAAAGTGCACAAATATACATAAAAATGTGACGCTTCGGCTCATTTCACAGCCATCATCAAGAGATGCAGGTAAAAACAAACATTACAAATAACATAAGAAAGCCATGAGTCAAGTTGCAAGTAAAATGTCCATCTTAACAAGGCAGAAGTTGCTGGGACGTGTTAAAAACAGGCAGAACTGTACAGTTTTAAATTAAATAATATAAATTTTACGGTTCTGCCTTGTTAAGATGGACATCTTATTTGCAACTTGAGTCATGGCTCTCTTGTGCTATTTGTAATTCTTTTTATCTTTTACTCTTGATAATGGCTCTGAAAAGATCCGAAACGTCGAGTTTTTATGTATATTTGTGCACTTTACTGGCTTTAACTTTTGTAACCGATTGGTAGAACTCAAGGTATTTGCAAAAATGGGAGGGGATAAAGGTTGTCCATCCACTTTTTGGTGTGTTTCTCGCAAACTGATTGTTGATAGTCGTAGTAAATAAGTACGGCTGAAGTATAATTCTCGCACAAACACTACACCTTTTCAGACACTCGTGTTCGCAGACACCCATCTTCATTTAAATTAATCGAAACTACAATTCACCAACACTGTTCTTGTAAACTGTTCGTGTATTGTGGTTTCAAAGATTTTAAATGAAGCCGGGGACGAAAGTGATGGAAGCAACCCTGGCAATATTAAACAACGTTTTACCTGCAAGTGTGTGTAGCATTTCGTGTAACGATTGTGCATAGTATTGTTGGTAATTAATATCTATCCACCCAAAACCAATACTGGTAGAAAAACCCTCCAAGTTTCCAAAAACGATCGGCCTTTGAAGGTAGTGATATCATTCAAGCAGGGAAAGGCCGCCAAGGTAAATCCTATTAGCCAAGTTAATCGCACCGATTAATAGTTCGAAAGTTAAATGAAAACTTGAAGATTGCTACTCCCTGTAGCAATCTTCAAGTTTTCATATAGCGTCCAAAGTATTATTGGGTGCGATTAACTTGGCTAATAGGATTGACCTTGGTGGCCTTTCCCTGGTTGAATGATATCACTACCTTCAACGGCCGACCGTTTTTGGAAACTTGGCGGGTTTTCTACCACTTTTGGTTTTGGGTGGATATCACAACTTTCATAGGACTGTGAACGTACTAAGGTTACGTGTGTCTTCATGTGTACCTTTTTTAGAGAGGAATTTCATTTCTATAAATTTCCACATTTATAATCTTTAATCCCATTTTTGAACACACTAGCTAACAATCGCTGATTTCGTTCGCTTCGCTCACTCAATCAGCGCATCCCCTTCAGTTGTTTTGTTTCCCTTCATCTTCCCCTAAATTTTCCCGATTTCGTTGACATTTAATCATGCAAAAACCCCCGATGGTTGCAGACGGCGAAGCATTTTATTTTTGGGTTATTAACAAAAACCCCGTTAACGTTAATGTTTCCTTATTTTGTCCTTCGTTACAGTTCAGTTAAACTTGTTAAGGATTCCCGTCAAGCTCTTCGGCCGATTGAAGTCGTGATGTCAAACGACAAGCTCTTTCGCCAAGTTAATCCGAGTAATGAAGTTCGAGGGTTAAATGAAATGCATGAAAATTGCTTACTGAGCAATTTTCAGTTATCTAGACAAACGCTAGTGTGTCGCGCCAAGTTAGGCAACAAACATTACAACAAACATTACGTCAATGTTTGTAAACTATTGTAGCGCGACGCCATAGCGTCAAGTGTCTTATATCCTGAAGCACAGTTGAGCACATTTCAGGTACTTGGATAAAAATAATATTGCGGTCCAAAAGTTTAAATTTTGTTGAAATCGAGAGCAATGACCCACCTGACAAAAATTAACTCGTGTAGGAATGCCAGCTAAGCTGCTGTCAATGCAAAATCTCACCCTCAATAACGTTGTAAACGGGTAACTAGCTAGCTAGCTAATTTTAGCTCATCCCCATGTTAATTTCCATAGGGTGATTATTAATCGATATCGAGATAACGGGAAGGCTTCCAGCTATGAAACTGGACGAATGGGTGCAGTACAACACGAACTGCGTACCTTTTATGGTTTGGAGCACGGGGGTGTAACGGGGATGGCATGTAAGTACGAAAATATTGTTATAACCATTGTTAGTATTGTCGGCATCGTCTCTCATTGGTCGGCCAGAGTTCGGACAATGACAACGTGTATACTGACGTGCGTGCCTACACAGACACTACTGTATCACGATAAATCTAAACAACGTTGCCAAAGAAATTGTATTCACGTCCACTTCACAAAAATAAACAAAGCAAAATAAACAAAGCCAAAAACTGGTAAAGAGTCCACCAAGTTGAGAGTGGTTCGGCCCTTCAAAGGAGTGATATAAACACACCAACACTAACGAAATAAAATAAATTGCAACAAAATTAAAACCAAACCAAAAATCTATAAAGAGGTGACTAAATTGAGAATGGTTCGGCCTGGAAAAAGGTAGTAGCAAAGTGTTGAAAACCAATTTCTTGTTGACGTACTGGCACTTTATTACACATCTGCACAGTAGTAGACTTGAGTCTAATACACAATTTAAAACAAGGATGCACTAACACTGCATTAGTAATTCGACGTGTCGTATGAGAGAATTTAAAAAAATGTGTAATTGATGTATGCAGTTGGAACGGCAGACATACCAACATGACACTACTAAAAAATCTGAATGCGTGGTGTACTGAAGAATATTTACTATATCACACATTAAAAAAAAATTGTCTCTTAACTTTTGCTACTACGATACGGCAAATGAGCCAGAATCTTTTGTGCGACGATGCAATCACTGACCAGATAAGTTTTCATCGGACACCGATATTGGTTTTCTTACAAAAAACAAACCCAAACCGAAAGCTTCGTTGTTTTACAGTTTTCCGTTCCCTTTGTTCTTGTTCATCCGACTTTTACATTTTTTAAATAGTCGAACACCATATTGTCAGTAAATCCAGCCGGCATTTCTTTTTTGGGGGGGGGGGGAAGTAGGAGAAATATTGTGCTGAGGGTACGTGAGGTTGACTACTTTAAATTTATTCACACTTTGTAGGTGTATTAACAAAAGTTAAAATATTCACACGAAAATTGTGACAAATTCCACAGTAAATATAACACTGCAATTTCATGTGGCCAATTTTTGTTAGGCTACTCAGTACAAAGTACTTGTTTTACTAGTATTTTATAATTATCTTTATTATTATTATTATTATTTGTAATTTTAAATCTGTGGGTAAAACTAATATCGAACCAGTAAACCTTACGTGGGTCTTCCTGTTACGGATTTTAAAAAAAAATTCTGAAAGTCAGAGGCCATTAGGAATATCCCGCCCTCCCTCCCTGGCCAGTCCGCTACTGTGAAAACAGGACATCATTCGCTTTGCTCACTCGTTCAATAGAAAACAACACAACAAATACGCGTAATAAAATACTGTAATATATCGCACCCGAAAAGCAGCGAGGATAGTGCAGTAATTAACAGCAAAAATCTATGCGCGCATCGCATTCATTGTACTATCCAGATTCAAGCATAAAAATTCGGTATACAATACAGATCACCGCAAAGGTAAGTGACGACTCCCTTTGTATTGTTCCGCGTGATCAGAAAAGAGCCAACTCAAGTCTAGTATAGTATCTAACCGACCGCAACGTTGAAGAGCTGAATTGCCGAAATGCGCAGTTACACGCATTTGTCAGCGGCAATTTTTAGTACGAGCACACACATTTACGCTGACGTCAACCACTGATCGTGTACTATCGGACGACGGTTTTTCACTCAGAGACCTCGTTGGAGGTTAGTACACTAAAAACGTCGTAACTAAATTCTGTAGAGCAAATACCTTTTGTCCTTGCGCACTGCAGCTCTCCCACCAACATACTTGAATTTCGTCGGATCAGAATTGAGCAAATGTGTCTGGTTTTTGAGGAGATGTCTTCACTCGTTTTTTGGGTACAACCGCATTAATTCGACGTGTGACACGTCGAATTAAAAAGGACTGATATCATATCAAAAACCAAAACTGGTAAAAGAGGCCGCCAAGTTCCGAATGGTTCGGCCCTTCAAAGGAGTAATATCAACACACCAAAACATTCGTCAACTTAATCGCACCGAATAATACTTACGACGTTAAATGAAAAGTTGAACATTGAGCACTACCGAAAGTAGCAATGTTCTAGTTTCCATTTAACCTTCGAACTAATAAGCAGTGCGATTAACTTGGCGAATGTTTTGGTGTGTTTTGGTGTTTTGGTGTGTTTTGGTGTGTTCATATCACTCCTTTGAAGGGCCGAACCATTCGGAACTTGGCGGCCTTTTTTACCAGTTTTGGTTTTTGATATGATTTCATTTAACGTTTCGAAGTCTTAAGTCTTAGCAGGTTCATTAATTTTGAAAAGATGGGGTGGTGTTTGTGATATCATGTTTGTTACGGGGCGAATGGTAATAGTCTAACTGGAAAATCGCATAATTGAAAAAAAGTATACAGTATAACAGTATTAAGGGGGTGCACGGGTAGCACGGGGAGCTGCAAGCACTGGGGCGTCAAATTCGATATGCGTCCTGGTCGCAGCTGTACACCTCTGGCTTCGTACAGACCCGTTTCTCCGGTTGTTTCCCGCCCCTTGCACGAGGGTTTCCTCCGGGTACTCCGGTTTCCTCTCGCATGCGACTAAAAACAACTGTCATAACAACTGTATAATAGTGGTAATTCTTCCACTTAACGTTTGCCGCTTGGGAATTTGGGTGGATGGATGCCTTGTGCATCGTCTCTGTATTATTAAAGCAAAATCGCCTAACACGAAATTCGTATGATGGAAAATCGTCTAATATCCATGCCGCGTTTGCTGAAGTTATACATATATACATAAGAAACCGCAGCTATATCAGACGTTTATCAGCTATACAGGGTGGGGCAGAAATGACGGAACACCCTTGGCAATCAAAGATGGTTAATGTTAGGATAATGAAAATTTGCTTGGTATATATGCGAACGGGGGGCCAACAAACCCTGAATCGATCACTGACCTTGACGCATATTTTCAAGGTCATCGTGATGCACACTTTTTAACTATGCTTCGTAGAACCCCAGTGTAAATTAGAAACTTGTAGATAGTGGCAAGGCATGGCCAATGCAAAAAAAAAAACAGAACCTAATTCGGTACGTTAGTTTAGGACTTACGGGCATTACAAGAATCATTCTGTTGTGTTGGCCGAGTGGCTTTCCTGCCAAACAGTTCTGTCAGGCTCTTTCGTACACCATGCATTGTATTGGTAGGTAATGGTGTTGGCAGCATACGCAAATTGGCATAATTCATTAACCGTGACCAGCTCTGAGACAAAATCAGAAATGTTAACCTGAGGGAGGAACAACATTAGTTTCATTTCTAGACGACCACGGTGACTAAACTATGCCAACTTGCATAAGATGCTGTAGTTTGCAGCACCATTCTGTTTATACGTGTAATGTAGCTGGTTGTGTTGAGCTGGTTGTGTTGAGCTGTTGAGCTGGTCAGTTGCTGTTTGTTTCCAAGCATGCTTCATGTACTTTGAGGACCACTGGACTTAATTTTACACTCACTGTTTGGCAGGAAGGCCACTCGGTCAGCACAACAAAATGATGCTTGCAATTTTCGAAACTCCTAAATTAGCGTACCGAATTTCATTCTGTTTTTTTGCAATGGCCATGCCTTGCCAATGTCTACAAGTTTCTAATTAAAACTGGAGTTCTACGAAGCATAGTTAAAAAGTTAGCATCACGATAACCTTGAAAATATGCGTCAAGGTCAGTGATCGATTCATGGTTTGTTGGCCCCCCGTTCGCATATATACCAAGCAAAGTTTCATTATCCTAACATTAACCATCTTTGATTGCCAAGGGTGTTCCGTCCTTTCTGCCCCACCCCGTATTATTGTCCAGTTAGAGGTTTATCCATTATACACTTATCCATTACTAGCATCGTACCTGGCTTCGCCCGAGGATTTGTTTGACCCGTGGTTGTTTCCGTGGATATTCCGTTTCACTGATTTTCCAGATTTTTTATTTAGGCAGATATTAGACAATAATCCCATTAGACGATTTTCCAGTTAGACTTTCGTCCGACGCTCCGGTGTTGCTTGCTCGTGCTTATCCGACATGACCTAGAATATTTTTTTAGCATGGCCAGCACGGGTAATTATTTAAAGCTCACCTTACCATTCCAAACTCCATTCCTGATACCATTACTTCAATCTGTGATGTCGATGCCTTACTTGCAGTCTTCTCACCTGTGTCGAACTGTCCTCTGTCTCGTAGTTTTATAGTCCATTTATTTTAGTTGGTTCTTTCTTTGCATTATTTTTATTTCTGCGCAGTTCCTACGACAAATTGCTTCCAATCTGTTCCGGGAAATCGAATGATTCGTTTCAGTGCCCCAAATGATTTGAAAGGGACCACATCACTGATTGCCTGCCTCTTTTCGATCATTTAGATCCGTGTGACTTGGATGGATTAATATTTTTCTTTGTTTCTGTTTTGCTGCTACCATACACCGTACAAATAAGCATTACAACACTTGGCCACAATCGGGTGTATGACCGTTTCACCGAATCCCGTTTCGCCGAATTATAATCAGTGTATTACTTTTCGACGAAACGTAAATTCCCGTTTCGTCGAATAATTTTTTTTTCCAAATTACATGCGTTGCTCGCTGCAGCGAAACACAATATCAGAAATCGCAACTAATCACAAATTCGATATTGATTTGTTGGAATCGGTGCAGAGAAGTTTCACTCGTAACATGCCCGGTCTACGTGAACTTTCCCAGGGTGAACTGGTCTTGAGCCGCTCGAATTAAGACGACTGAGGACCCGACCTCAGTCTTACATACAAGATTGTTCACGGGCTATTGGCTGTCGATCTTCCTTTCTTCGAGCGACATCCATTATCATCAACTAGGGGGCACTCCCTCAAATTGCGTGTTCAATCCGCAGCAAGGATTGCCGCAAACCTTTCTTTGCGCTACGTGTTACAAGCATTTGGAATGGCCTCACGGACGATATTGTAACTGCTCCAACAACAAACATATTTATTAAACGTTTAAAATTATTCTCATTGGAACACTGTCTACTGCGCCCCTACCATTAGAGCTCCTGGTGTACATGTCACTCTGTTTAACCAATTTACCTGGACCGGTGTTAGTGGCATGCCTTTCCGTTATCCACCCTTTCACGAGGAAAACTGGAATGCATCTTTAACTTCTCCAACGTCGAATTTTTAAAGAATATTTTGATTCGACGAAACAGAATAACAATGACCTTTCGTCGAATTTTAATCAAGAGCTTAGTCGGCGAAACGGGGAAAAAATGTTGACGAAACGGGGATCGGCGAAATGGGATTAGGCGAAGCGGGTATACACACAGAACTGGCAATGTTGACCAAGTATTAAGAGAGGAAACCTTTTAAACTAGTCTAATTTGGTTTACTTTGTGGTCATCATGGCTAAGCGGTGAGAGAGCTCAGTCTGGTTGCTAGAGGTTGCGGATCTGGTCGAACCCCTGGAAAGGGGACCTTGGCAAAGTCCCCGCCAGGACTGCCGGTCAGGGTAGCGTGAGAGGCTACCATGCTCCTTCAGCGGCTATGGGAACTATTCGGGCCAATTGTGGACAACCTTTTGGCCCATACGACGATCGGTGATTTTCCAGTTCAAATCTCCGGGTTGGCTCCTCCCTTTACCAGATATTTATTCCTCTAAAAAAAAGTCTGGTGATGTTCAAAATTGAGCCGGTTCAGCCATACAGGCATTAAATTGCTAAAGCTGACTTAAGGCTGAAATAAATTAATTTTTAAATAAAAAATCAATAAAAAAATTAATGTTCAATACGCAATATCATAACAAATATACTTAGCTAGGTAGAAGCGGGTGCGCTGTCACTGGCACATTCAAAGAATTTTTTTTAAATTATTATTTAATTTAAAACTTTTATAATTTTTTATTTTAATTTTTAATATGTGGGTGCCAACAGGTGGTGGGAGGAGGGGTGGAGGACCAACTCCTCAATTCCAATCGGGGGAGGGAAACCTATTTTTCAGGTCGTTTCATCATTTTATTTTATTTTATTGAAATGATTGACTCAAATGCAATAAAATAAGACTAAATCAAATGATGAATCAACCTGCAAAATTCCCCCACCCTTTGCGCTAGAGTCAAGAGCATTTGAGAACTTGAAGTCCAGTTCACTCGATCGTTGCATTCGATTAATACAACATTCGATTGTCTAGGCATTATTTCAATAAAAAATACCGTGATTATCAATTACAATTTTTTTTACTGGGGAGGGGATTTTTTTTTGATTGGGGGGAACTCCTCAGCTACTCAGGGTGGGAGAGGGGATGGGCACCCCTGTAATATGCACACACTCACACCAAATGGACACACGTTAAACAAGTAACCAATATTGTATTTCTTAACCACCTTCATTGAGAAGTAATAAACCTGTTTAAACCAATTATAGTGAGAGTCGATTTGTTTTCTCTTGCGAATATAGCAATCGATTTGTTTTCTCTTGCGAATATAGCTATCGATTTGTTTTCTCTTGCGAATATAGCAATCGATTAGTTTTCTCTTGCGAATATAGCTATCGATTTGTTTTCTCTTGCGAATATAGCAATCGATTTGTTTTCTCTTGCGAATATAGCAATCAATTTGTTTTCTCTTGCAAATATAGCAATCGGTTTGTTTTCTCTTGCGAATATAGCAATCGATTTGTTTTCTCTTGCGAATATAGCAATCGACTTGTTTTCTCTTGCGAATATAGCAATCGATTTGTTTTCTCTTGCGAATATAGCAATTGACTTGTTTTCTCTTGCGAATACAGCAATTGATTTGTTTTCTCTTGCGAATATAGCAATCGATTTGTTTTCTCTTGC
>JAHWFP010094708.1:60461-72991 GCA_023313725.1 Lithobius niger | reverse complement strand
TCAAAATCGGCACAAATCACAAGAGAAGCACGAAAAACGAGCGACGAAAGAACTACCCTCCAAGTACAGCAGGCTACAACGACCACCGGAAGTGAATAGTGAACGCGAGGTGACTCTGTTTTGAAGCGGCAGTTATGTGAAAAGAACTCACACAAGGAGAGCCTGATGATGACAGGAGGACTGAAACAGCACATCTAGTTTAGTCATAAATGCCTGTCGGAAAATCGCTTTTTGAATACTGAGAAGTATTTGTTCACTTTTGGGTTTGAGCGTCTTTGAAGAAGAAGAATTTTATAGTTTTAATAAGTTTCCCACGTCACTCCAATGGAATGTATTAATTTTTTTTATGAAAACCAGTTCAATTTTATGAAAACTATATTTGTAAGCTATCATTCAGATGCTGTGCACGTTTTTGTTAAAAAAAAAAGCTAATGGTACTACTATCGTCAGAAACAAATGCCGTACAATACCAACAATATCAAAAAAATTGAGCACTACTGGGTAATAAAATAAAATCATTACGTAATTGAATATATTAATTTGTGTTCACCGTAGAATGGATTTCGAACAGGATGTATGATTACGATTATTAAAATATGAACATAAATAAATAAAAAAAAAAAGGTATATACAATGTTTTTATTGAACAGTGAAAAAGGGGAAAATTAAACACTAGTCCATTGCTTAGTTCATGCAACATTTTTTACTTTGAGCTGTTGAACATGCAGAGGACTAAGGCAAAAACCAGTGAACAGATGCCAAGCAGTCAACTCTTCTGTCAGTGTCCGTGTCTGTATTTGAGCTCCTAGCTGTCAACACGCCATTAAGCCTCATTCCCCAACCCCCCTTTACTGTTGAAAAATCTATAATCTTGTAAATTGCTATGAGCTTAATTACATTTTTAACTGAGGTAACTTATTGTCATTTTATTTTTTTATTTTCAATTTAGTTGCACCATCAAAGTTGACCATCACTGGTGCTAAGGAAGCTAAAGCTGGTGATACACTTACTATGACATGCATTACGAACAAAAGCAACCCTGCAGCTGAGGTATCTTGGGTGGTCGATGGGCGACCCGTCGCTGCTAAAAGTTCTGTGGCTGCATCCAATGAAGGAGGCTGGATAACAACGTCTGAAGTAATTGTGCCGGTAACTGGACAGGTACGTTAAGCTACACCGGGAGCTGATAAATGCATACAGGGAATGGCCATGCTGTAACTATCGCTTCATATTCCATCCCTTGTCAGAAAGTCGTGTGGGAGAGAAACTGTGGGTTTCGTTTTCAAGTTCAATGCCAGTTGATTCAACATTTCCAGCATCTTATTTTACTAAAGTAACACTAAAAGGCGTCAACTTTCCGGCTCACATGTTAACTGAAAAGGGGGAGACACACGATTTCTACCCCAGTCGGCCTTGACTTGAAGAACCCATCTCCTTCCAGATTCAGGGTTATGAAACACTGTTGGTGTGGACTGTGAAGTTGCTGCGTGCCTGGACTAATAGCGCAAATGATATTTTTTCAACTAGGAATTACGTTAAAACCTATGTAGCATATTTTTTACATTGGTTGTCCCAGAAAATAGTTACAATCAGTCGTTCCACATTTGGCCGCGACCCTGAACGAGAGATGGAACACACAGTAATATTACCGTGGCCACTCTGGGCTCTCCTTCACGTCGCCAATCTTAATTACGTTTTAATTTTTCAACTGCCCTCAGTAGTTTAACAAAGATGTCGCATTGTTTTTTATATTTAAAAAATTGTTGGAGCCTTAACTGATCTAAAGCAAAGTAATGATCATATATTTGAACCTGGTCAAATTTGAACCTTACTAGACATGTTCCATTTAAAGGCGAAAGAATTCTAGTAAGGAGAGGGGCAAAGCCAGGAATGTGAACCAGAAACCTCTGATTATCGCAACGAGGAGGGTGGGTCGATGTAATGTCCAGGACAGGCTAGATTTGGTCACATCACTGCTGACCTACTTCACTGATCAGTTCCCTTGGGCTACAGCTTACCGACCCACAAATGACCGTTCTGCTGAGTATTGTATGTTCAACTGTATAATCGAGAGGTCCAGTAGGGTCCCTCATAAGCCAGGGCCTGTGTGCCACTGAATACAGTAAGCACCGTATTTTCCCACCAATGTATCAGTTTTATTCTGTATTTTTGCAGTCCTCAACTGTGCAAATGTGATGCAGAGGAATGGTTTCATAATGGCTGGCAGCAATTTCTGATTTTCTGAAGTGCAATTTTCAATGTTGACTGTTTTATAACATGGCGCTTCCACTTTCTAAACATTTAACTTAATTTCATATATATTAGAAATTCCTTACTGTGTAACCATTACAATCACTGACATTAGTGGCCGCAGATATAGGATAATATTATTGTGCACACATGAAAGATAACTGTACGACTTTACAAACATTAATAAACGTTTGGTATATTTTGTGTTGTGCATTGTACTTACGTCATTACATTAAAGTAGCAGTGAAGGGCTAACGTCATGTTTTTTCCGTACTCCAGGAACGGACGATGATGTTTTCGTGCTACGCAGTTCATCAAGCACTTGGCCAAACAATTGTTGAAACAACTATGGTGAATGTATTATGTAAGTTAATTCCTGTAATGTTTACCACCTACTCTGTAATCAATCTACAAGATTTTAGTGTTTTGGTTTATGCTTATAATTTGTGCTTCTAGATCCTCCCAATGCTCCGAACATCTTTGGGTACACAACCAACACCTCAATCCGTGCAGGAAATTTGCAGAGACTGACGTGTATCAGCATGGGAGGAAACCCACTCGCAACGTTATCATGGTTCAAAGCAGACAAAAAAGTAAGTCAGCCATTTTTTTTTCATATTTGAATCAACCAAATGAGACATTGCAAAAAAGATTTGGACGACGTACGTTTTAGTCTTACCCTTACACGTACCTCGGTTGGTGGTGGGTTTTAATCCTTTGTCCGTTTGGCTTAGAGCCTAGTGCTGACCACTCGTTATGTTTGCTCACATTGTTCATAGTTTCAGGAAACCCTCACAGAGTTGCCGGGAACCCTCCCAGTGCACGTAGAGGCTGATTTTTTCTTCTTAGGCTTTATGGCAGGCTGTGGTTTAGCTGCAATGATACGAAATAAGATAACTGAAAAACCTTGTGACAATTCTGCATCCTTTAGGTAAAAAAAAACTACAAACTGCAGTGCTTGTGAGCAAAAAAAGTATAAACAAAACCAACAATCCGTGCGTATTCTAGTTTCGAAAGAGTGTGATTTCATGGCATTCCATTCAGCATCGTGAAAAAATTGCAGAATTTTTCTTCCATTCCCTTTTCAAAATAACTAGTTTTGGCATTATCCAAAAAAAACAGTTTTGTCATTTTAAGTTGCCTACTACGGACTTTAATAAGTGACTCATTAACTCATCCTGAAACGCCGTGGCTGTCGTTAATGCAGCACCACAGCATTTACTGTTCTTATGTTGTTAATTTATTTAATCAAATACAACCATTATGGAATCACAATCTATGCTTAAAAATAGGAAAAAAAAATTTATTTTCTGCCAGTTTCCTCTAACCATGGTTGTGACAATTTAAAAAATGACAATGTGTACAGTAGCAATCATTCTAGATGTTCACCTTTAACTAACTGCATTTGCATTTGTTTTCTTTGACCTTTCAATTTTTTTTTCTCAGATTCCATCAACGAACGCTGTGAGTGGGAACATAGCATCTGCCGAAATTGCCATCGTGACAGAGGAAAGTGACAACGCAGCTGAATATCGCTGCGAAGCCATTAACACTGCAACGGAGAAGCCCCTGTCTGTAGCTGTTCGGCTCACCGTGCACTGTGAGTATAATAAGCGGTGACTAGCACTGCAGAGCTGAAATTAATTTGACAGAACCTAGTAAGCCCTGACAGACATCGAAAATAAAAATAATGAAAATGAAAAATCCACATTCAATTAAAGAAGGTTATATTATTATGAACTAGGACCGAGGCATTTCTGCTGTTTATGAATAAACGGGCCGTCTTGAATTAATCTCGGGGTTCACTTTCTCTCTCTCCTTCGTTCGTGTTTATTGATTCTCTGTTATTAAAGGAGTTTTCTACTTTCAGTTCCACCGAGCGGCGTTGCAGTGAAATTAAGCCCCAAAACACCCAAGTCGGGCAAAAAGGTAAAGCCCGGCGCACAATGTCGTCTTTATGTCTTCATTTATTATTCTTTTTCTCTTGATTTTTTCTCCCGTACTTGGTGTTTCCTGAATTTCTAGCGTTCTTTGATTTGAAACAAAACTTAGTTTTTTTTTTAAATAGTAATTTAATGTCAAAGGCTTTGTTTGTTTTTGTTGTAAGCTTTGTATGAACTCTTGTTGCCAAAATTGGGATGCGGAGCGGGGCTAGAATAACGTAATTAACATTGCAAATTTTATAAGCTTGTAATAAGCTAATGGCGGTCTGATTTGTCAACATGTATAAAGGAGATGCATAATAACGGCATGGTCTTTAAGTAGCTTACGAGTTTTATATTTTATTTTAGTTTGTAAAGTCGAAACTTAATTTTTTTAAGCTGAAAATTTTGATCATTATGCTGGGCCAAGAAAAACAATGTATAATCTTCTTAGACCCAAAGGTCCTTTTTTTTGAAGTCGCCATATGATAGTTGGGCCAGTCATGGGATTCAAACCGGCATTTACTTGGTTTGGAGATAACTATGCTGATCGCTGGCCTGTGCTTACGTGATTTGCTCGGGGTTCCCGGGGCCCCTTACAAAGATTGCGTTGTTCTTGGAATTTAGCTCCTCACCTTGCAGATGGCCATAGAGGAGGTTACGGTTAACTTGCATGCTCCGAAGATATGGGTAACAAGGAATTAAGTTCCTAGTGTGCTGATGATTGGTGCAAAAACATCACACAAGAATGATATAAACAACCTAGTCAAACTAATGAAACTTGAGCTTTGTGAAGGTTCCCTAGGAATCCGAGCAGAGCATGCAAGTACAGCCGAGTGGATAACATCCTGGCCTCCAAGCAAAGAGGAAACAAGGTTGAATCAAATCTTTAATGTACGTACAAGAGGTACTCGAAAAAATTTTCAAATAACCCACAGAGTGTTCATATTGGTTCTCAAGATGGTAAAGAGTGAAAATACTGTAACGAGCTAGCCTATGGCTTCTAGATGCTTGTTACTCTGAGATATTCAAAGGTTAAGACATACGTCTTTGTTAACATTCCTCAGCTGGCGAGTTCCCATCTTGGCTAAGAATGCTATGATGACACGGTGTATTTTACCTGGATTTTGCCATTCTGCGCTGTAGCCCCCTATGCCCCCCCCTTTAACTACCCCCCAGCTATTTTGGCAAAGCATTGATTATGTGATGCCCAAGATGCAAGTATAGAAAGTGTAGGTCAAGTCCTAACTGTCGACGCGCCATTAAACCTCAATTCCAACCCCCCCCCCCCATCTGACATATTTAGCTTGGCCTACTTTGCAATAAGATCTTCACTACTGATCTAGTTCACCGGACATTATTATGGATAGCAGCATAGAAGGTTGTTTTAGACTAAGTTACGCATCCTCCACTGGAAATTAATAAAGTAGATGATGGATGCTGAGGGGTTAACAGTATTCCTCCAGTCAACCTAGACTTCACAGCAGTGGGAAATAGGTTGAATCAATCGCAATACATATTGATTACGCATTATTACATACATTGCTGCGTATGACTTTTCTCAATCTTTTTAAAGACTCGTAAACTCAAAAATAACTGAGATCAATTGCCTGTTTAATTTTCATCAACAAGTGTGCTCGCTTTTTGGCGTGTGTTCTACAGCAGGAGTGTGCTATTTTATGTTCAAAACCACCTTGTCAGTTTAAAAAAAAAAATTGCCCCTCCGACTAGTGAAAATTGTCTTTCGTCTTTGTGCAGTTGAAAGGTTTGTTCAGTCGGGGAGATGCATTAAAAATGATGATCACTTTTATTAACTGATAATTATCGGTTATTTTAGTGCTATGTTGCCCTTTGGTGGTGGAAAAGTAAACACTGTCAACGTGCCACTAAGACTCAACTCCCCACCCCCCGCCCCAGCAGAAAATGCTGTTAAATTTTCGAATTGCTGATTACAATAAATTTGTCGGCTGTTCCATATCACCTTCGTTGTCCCAGGGGGATGAAAGAAAACAGTGTAAAGGCAGTTTAAAAACACTCTTCATAAATTTTCAACAAATCGCCGCTTGTTAGTTTCAAACTTAAGTAACGGAATGGAGATGTTGCCCAGAGGATGTGTGGCAGTGTCACTTTCAGACTACCTACTATCAACAACATCTTTTCATTCCGTTACTTAAGTTTTAAAATGACAAGTGGTAGCTTGTTGCAAATTTACGGAGAGTGTTGTTAGATTGTTATTAAACTTTTTTCTTTCATCGCCATGCGACATTGAAGCTGTCATGGATTCCAAACCATGGGAAAGTACATGCAATACATTTGTTAGTTGCTGTTTATTTGCATTGTGAGGAGTCCAAACGCTACTGTTAAAATAATTAAAGTGTTAAATTCGTAGAAACAGGGAGAAACCAAGGATTTTGTTACCCTGGATGGTGCTCGCTTTGCCAAAATTTTCATACATAACGCATTTCTTTACTTTTTCTTCCCCCTTCAGTGCGGGAGCAAGGGTGGGGCGAAAGGGGCGGCCAACCCGTGTGCCTGAAAATAAAAGGGCACTGGAAATGTTGCCCTCTTCCATAAACAAAATTAAAAAAAAAATCTTGAGCTACAACTGCAACCTTGCAAAGTGTCTTAAGTACAATCATATCATTCACAGTGTCAAGCACAAAAAGTTGCATTATAAGCTTGTTTTGCCTTTTATTGTGTCATTATGTAGATAGATGTAATAAAGAATCATTACTAAGCTTTCAATGTGTTGGATTTAGCTAAGTGGTACCGCGTTGGGATTATTTTTGGGAGACTTGGGGTGGCAGGTGAGGCGGCACAGCTTATGAACAGGTGCTCCCAGTCTCTCAAACACCTTACTTTGGTGGTGCCCCCATTCCAGTTTAATAATGAAAGATTAAATAAGTTTACACAAATCGCTGAAATTATTTATAGTGTATGGTTTTCGCTGTTTGGCTTGAAAAACAGTTAATCTTTCCTGAAAAACAGTCAGTGTACTCTTTTCCTAAGTAAATGTTAAGCGGACTGTGGGTTGTTTGCCTATTGTCATTGTGCCATGTTAGATCTACTCCCATTAGAAAGTTAACTGAATTGTAGGAAAAGTTAAGTAAAATGACACAATCTGCTTTTTCCTTAGATAACTCTACAGTGTGATTCAGCAAGCAGCAATCCGGAATCCATCATAACCTGGTGGAAAGGAGGCTATCTTATCCAAGGACGGCACAACGGCACTTTCGATGCACCACATGGTGGAAAATCAACACGCAGCATCCTTCGTTTAGATGTGACATCTGCAGATGATGGTGCTGTTTATACCTGCCAAGCAACCAATGAAATATTGCAGCTCAGTGTCCACGATGCCATTACCTTATCTGTCTTATGTAAGTAAATGATAAAGTAGAATCAACCTTTTAAATTCAGTTATTTTTTATACTTTTATTTGTAGTTTTTATTTCTTTTTATTTAAAACCATTAAAAAACTATTTAAAAACTATGATGTAGGCGGAGTGTTAAGAGGTCCCGCAACCTCTGATTGCTCCATCCCCCCCCCCCCCCCCCTCACCATTTTCTACTGAGTACATAGCGTTGTTCCACCCAACTACCCCCAACAACAAACGTAAACAAGTAGCGTAAACAACTGCGGCATGGTACAAACACTGTAAAACACCTAAAAACTTCCTCTCAACTATGTTCGTCAGTATAATTTCTATAGAGAAGATAAAATTCTTTGCAAGGAATGGTTGAAAAATGACGCAAGTAGCCCACTAACTGGGCCTAAAATCTTAAGCAAAGAACAACAACACATTCAAAAATTTTCAGCACTCATCTTTATGTGCTTTGATTACTTATATTAATTCACAAACAAATAATGAGCCAAATGAAGTGACTATACATTCTTACCCACATCCACCCTTACGTAGATGTGGACATGGGTAAGAATGTACAGTCACATCATTTGGCTCTTGTTTGTTTGTATAGATGATCAAGACACATAAAGACGAATGCTGCAAATTATTGAACGTGTTGTTGTCCTTTGCTTATGAGTTTTAGGCCTTGTCATTGGGCTTCTTGTGTCATTTTTATCGTTTGTACTAAATAAAACTGTTATGATTGTTCAGTTGTGCGTCTAGCAGATTACTTCACTAAACTTTCACCAATTTTATATTTTGCTTTTTGTGTTTATGTAGATAAACCTGAGTTCCAGAACATTCCAAGTGATCCTGTTAATGTGCTAGCGGGCGAAACTGCCATTATCGACATGACTGCCAAGGGTAATCCACCAGCTATAAACTACACTTGGATAAAAAGAAGCAGGTAGGCGACTAAATTAAAAACCGTCATACATGTGTACTGTCAAGTCTGATGATATGTGATTCAAGTTTATCATTTCATTGCATTTACGATGTAAAATGTTTTTATCAACAGCTCGGATGATCGCCGTATTTTCATCAGTGGCTCCATAATGAATATTACGGATGTTAGAAAGGAGGATGCAGGAATCTACTTGTGTGATGCGAGAAACGATGAAGGTTTTGTTCGAGGGAACGTCACATTGAACGTTCAGTGTGAGTATTCACAGTAGGAGTATGCTTCTCTTTAGTAGTATATTCCTAGGAATAACAAATTAACTTAAGTACAGTAGGGCAGTTTTCTTGCAAGCATGGCCCAAGGTAAATTTTGCCCCTGGGAGGGATCGCATTTTGCCTCTCTCGCTCCATCCGAAGAATTTCACCAATGTACTAAATTGTTAGGTTATCCCTGTGATCATTACTTTATACCTTAACACACGGTAGAAAGTTTCATTTTTTTTATTTCTATTCCATTTTTCTACAAGTTTTGACCTCATTTTGGTATTTTGGTGCCTCCCTTTATCGATAACCACAGAAATTTCATCGATATGCAGTGGACATCCACAGTGAAGAGAATATCCCTGTGGATATCCACTGCACTGTGACTGAGGTTGCTGCTTTCCCCCACCAGTATGACCACTGGTGGTCACCCCCATGTCTTGACTGGCCCTTAAGCAGCCCCTGTTTTCTTATGTTGGCCCATTGATGTTACTTGCTTTACTGTTGTTCTGGGATTGAGAAAAGGAGAAACGTCAATTTATATTTCCATCTCTCTGTATAGATCCAGCACAGATTCTCAAGATAACCAAGACCCTTATTGCCGAAGAGGATTCTAATGCTCACATGGAGTGTGAGGTTGATGCAAACCCACGGCCCGACAACTACATCTCGTGGAAGAGAGATGGTCACGATATGTCGGACCGTATAAAGCAGTCTATAGATGGTTCCAAATCGTATCTTAGCATAGTAAAAGTGAAAAAGGATGATTCTGGCAATTTTTCTTGCGTTGCTAACAATGGAGTTGGTGAAGAACATATTATGACAACTACACTTATCGTGAAATGTGAGTTTAGAAAAATTACGAAATATTTGAATAGCCTAATTAAGGTTGCCCGTTTCTGCTAACCTCGTTCGCCTACTGAGAGTAAGCGGGAGCACAAGGCTGGTGGATCTTGTGAACTCTATTTAATAACCAACATCTGCTTGTACCCAATTTTGAATTGGCCTACCTGAATTATCATTATAATCTCAACTTACTAACATAATAGAATCATAAAATAAAAAATCCAGTATGGACTGCTAACATTTAATGAATTTTCTGTTCATACGTACAAATTCACGTTAGAACGTGCAATTTTAAAGTAATTTGATTTATTTTTCACACAGTTAAATTTGAAAAAAAGGTTTGTTTTTTCCTTGAGTTTTCATGGCTCCAACAATCCATACCATCTGTTGGTCTTAAATTCTTCTCCATAAAATTTTAATTACTGTCATAAATTGCCTATTAAACGACTGGTTGGAGCATTCGCCCACCTTTTGAAAAGAATAAAACTAACACCCTCCCATTAAATTGTGTTTTATTTTTTGCTACAAAGCATCATACCTTTTATGAAATCAACTTTTGATCGTACACGATTCACAAATGGAAACTCCCATGCATTTGCACCACCATTTTGTTGAAGTTTGTTCCAGGTTGGAGGTTGACATTGGGAATTGTTGATCATTCCGTCAAGGTGACCACTTTCAATGCCTTTCACTACCGTGTCACCACCAATCCGTATAGTTACAAAGGAATGTGTGGTTGCTTGTTAGTTTTTACTGTGAATCGTGTTGGAGTAATAATGATTTAATAAATAAAATTTGTGAATAAATGAGAGTAAAGGCATTGTGTCAATGCTAGAGTTAATGCCTCCCCCAATTATTACCAATTTTCTGCAACGGCCAATGGGCATTAAATAGGTGATTTCCTGTAGTTTTTAATTTTCTTGTTGTAAAATGCTTGGACTGTATTGAAATTTTTTTTTTTTGTCTTTTAGTTCGGCCGATAATTGATAAAGCTCCACAATACCAGAAAGCAGCAAGTGAAAAGGGACAGACAGCAAGACTTATCTGTCGGGCAGAGGGTGCTCCTAAAGTGACATTTGCGTGGGCACGTGAAGGAGTGAATCTAGGAGGAAATTCTGGAACCACCCGATACCGCACAACAATTAACCAAGTTGGCTTGATAGTGTGGGAAAGTGAACTGTTCATTACAGAAGTGAAAGCGGCGGATTATGGGCCATATGAGTGCGTTGCAAGAAATGAACTTGGCTTTGTGAGCACGCAAATAAGATTAGATGGAACTAGTAAGTTACCGTTATTGTACACGTATTGAATGATATAAGGATTGAATTTTTCAAGTACAGTAAATTTACTTCCTTTTGGGTGAGCCGCCTTTGTTGTTTTTTTAATAAATATCTTGGAGCTTTAAGTCACCCGTAGCAAACTAATTCTCATAGGGGTGTACTGGCTCAGTTTAGAACCTTACTAGACGTAAAAAATAGTACAGTGAGAGACAAACTGAGGGATTTGAACCGGTAAATCTCCGGTCATCGCAGGGAGCCAGGAGACTGTAGAAAAAAAATTGTCTTATAATTAACTGCTAGGCTTCAGTGAGCCAGAATAGTTCAACAACTTTCATAGCATTAAAAATAACCAAAGGACTCCTAAAATGGTTTTTCGTTACACATGGGACAGTCTTGTGCACCAGATTACCCTGTGTTTCACTTTAACATGGTGTAGTGCGGATCTGCAGCTGTGCTCATGCCTATTTTGTTTGTAAAAGATCCTACGAATTTCTTAGAAAAGTTACACCTCTTCATTCCAAGATAATCCTAGCAGTTCTGAAATGAACGTGTAGCCGAAAATGTAATTTTTTTTGGTACAGTATCATGCTCAGTTATTTTAAATGCTAGACATTCCATTTTTTTTAACATATCGTGTCGTTACCGGTACGTTAGTGCAAGACAAGTTGCACAATGATTTACAGCACTTTGATGTGTGCAGTTTTGCTGATAAATTATTTCCGTTTACTTATACACATTAGCAAATTTTTTTTATAATTTATGGTTTAAACTCCTGGTGAATTGAAAATAGTTATAAATGGCAGCAAAGTCATTATGCAGCAGATTTTTTTTAAGAGTTACGAAGAAACTAAGTGACAAAGAGTGTCGTTTTAGGTGGTAACGTTTTGGATTATAACATTCTGTAATTAAATTTAAACGACAAAGTATGTGCTAATGAAGCTGAAATAATTTATTTTATCTTGTTTGACCAAGGTATTACAATGTTTGTTTAAATATATTTTTAATTTGATTTTCCATTTAAATTGTTTTAAACATGTTTTACTGAACATTGAATATTGTATTGGATTTGGGAACGTATCATTCACGTGTTTCGTTGGTTGTTAACAAGTTTCTCTACCTCACAGGCCAACCCGACACGCCACTTGCACTCCGAGTATCAAATGTATCGCATAACACCGTTTGGTTAAACTGGACTCCCGGCTTCGATGGGGGCCTGCCACAATCTTTCCGCATCCAGTATAAGAAGACTGATTCCAAAGTATCTCAGTACACTGATGTCGATCCCACCAACACCACAGGGTATTATGTCAATAATCTTGATCTGGGAACAGAGTACAGCTTTACCATCATGGCGTACAACACTTTGGGGGAGAGTTCTTATACTGATGATGTTGTTAAAGCCAAAACACTCAGTAAGTATTTTTAGTTTTTGCGTTTGTTTTGCCCTATTTTTCTATTTCTTAAGATATCTAAATGTTTATTACAATTAGTGTGATTCTTTAAGCAATTTGCTTCACATTGTCGAATCTGAACACATTGTACTTGCAGATGCTCTGAGATAGTTGAGTTCTAGAATGTAGGAACTAAATGGTCAATTCTCTTGTTGAAGATGGAATTGAAGGTGCATGAGGCGATATTCGTTATTCTATCCTACACACAGTGAC